>JABUQX010019003.1:52500-57500 GCA_015478945.1 Trachelipus rathkii
ATATATATATATATATATATATATATATATATATATAATATATATATATATATATATATATATATATATTATATATATATATATATATATATATATATATATATATATATATATATATTGGTGAAGAAAAAAGGTGCGTTTAGGAGTGGTAGAGGATGTGTGGATCAAATCTTTTACATTGAAACAAATGATTGAGAAATTGGGAGGAAGAAGATAAATTGTATTTAGGTTTTATGGATTTGCAACAGGCGTATGAAAGGATTAATAGGGAAGCTCTATGGTAGGTGTTAGTGATATATGGTGTTGGTAGTAGGCTTCTGAATGGAAACAAAAGTATGTATGACGATAGTAAGGCGTGTGTAAGAATAAATGGTGTCAAAGGTGATTGGTTTAGTATTAATAGCGGAAGTGAGGCAGAGGTTGTCTCCTTGGTTTTTCAATTTGTATATGGATGGGGGTTATGAAAGAATTAGAGGTGGGGCTGCAGGAAATGGTGTTTAGAATGATGGAGAATGGAGATAGAAAGAGTGGAGGGTGCCTACCTATTATATGCGGATGATTTTGTTTTGTGTGGGGAATCTGAGAGAGTTTGAGAGGATGTGTAAAAGGAAGGGTTTGAAAGTAAACGTAGATAAGAGTAAGGTTATGGTTGTTAAATATATATATATATATATATATATATATATATATATATATATATATATATATATATTATAATATATATTTATTTTTTTTTTTTTTTATATTTATATATATAAATATATATATATATATATATATATATTAGAAATAATTGCAATAGTTTATTTTTTTCTATTATCTAATCTAAAATCAAATGTTAAACAGACGTTTCTTCTGTATTTGAATTTGGACAACTCCCTGCACGATTGTGCAGACATTCAGACTGGATCGGCAAATGACACGGAAATAGTCCAAGATTACAAGAAAATTTCGCGTAAGCTCTCGCAACCAAACATGAAGGTACGACAAATATAAAACCTAATTTTATACAAATATTATTGTTATTATTTTTATTATTATTATTATTAGTAGTAGTAGTAGTAGTTATAGTAGTTTGGTTATTGCAACATATGATTTTTTTTTTTTTTTTAAGAAATCGTTGGTATAGTTTTGCATAGATTATCTAATACTTTTGGGTAAGCTCTTTAAATTGGATATATTTGTAATTATTATTTTTTATTATTATTATTATTATTTATTTCTTTGTTTCCTTTCGAATTAACTACGAAAAATTTGTATGAAGAGAGTTTGAGAGAATTGGTAGAGGGATTTGGAAGGGTGTGTAAAAGGAGGGGTTTGAAAGTAAACGTAGATAAAAGTAAGGTTATGGTTGTGAGTGAGGATAGTCCTCGGTGTGAAGTTATGTTAGATGGTGAGCAGCTGGAACAAGTGTCTGAGTTTAAATATTTAGGATATATATTGGATGGAAAGGGAACGGATGATGCAGAGTGTAGTAGGAAAGTTGTGAATGGTAGGAAGGTGGCTGGTGCAATTAAATCCTTGGTGGATGTAAAGGGACTAAACTCTTGAATGCGCTACAGTCTTACATGAGGGTATGTTGTTACCTGTGTTAAATTGTAGTAGTGAGACTATGGTCTGGAAAACGAGTTATAGATCTAAAGAACAATGTGTTCATATGAACAATCTTAGGGGAGTGTTAGGTGTGAGAAGAATTGATAAAACGAGTAATGAACTTATTTAGGGAGTTGTGTGGTGTGGAGAAAGGGGTGAAAGAGAGAATAAATGAAAGTATGTTGAGATGGTTTGGTCATGTGGAAAGGATGGATGATAGTCGGTTGGTTAAACGTATGTATAGTGGTGAGTGTGCTGGGAGACCGAAGAAAAAGAGGATTGAGTATTGAGTCTATAGGAATGGCTGGAGGAGAGAAGAATGGTGCAAAATAGGAGTGAATGGCGGCGTTTTGTGAGGGGGTTTGGTTGTGACCCACCTGGGCCAAGGGATGAACCCTACATTGACGAGATGCCATAGTGATAGTTCGTCGCGACCTAGTGAAGCTCTTGAGTGGATTTTCTAACTGCGACGAGTTCTCACTAAAAGGTATAAAAGGGGCGGGGCGGTAAATCTGGCCTTTTCGACTTGCGTAATATTCTTCTACTATTCTGTTTCCAGTGCATGTGTCTCACCTTAATCCCAGTCTTGGGGAGAGAATGTGGGTAATATTTGTATGTAAAACATATAAAAATTCTCCATGATCCCAAAAATTTCGAAACTAATATTTTAATGACTTATGACTTTCCCTTAATACAGCTTAACTCCGCGAGGAAATGACTTGTCTATTTCTTCATTAGGTAAGAAGGAAAGTGTCTGCAGTGTCGCAGCCTGCCAAGCCCAGGATGATGCTCTTCTCAAGGAGCATCTCTGACGATGATAATCAGCAAGATGGAGATTGGAAAGTTATTTCGTTCTCCAAAGTGTCAGGTTAATAATTATTATTATTATTATTATTAAGCAGTACTAGTAAAAAAAAGGGTAGTTCTCTGAAAATGTATGCCTTTTATCAGTGACACACCTTTGATTAGCGTAAAAAAAAATTCCCTTCCATTTCTTTGATTAAGGTAATAAAATCTTTGATATGAAAATGGGTGTAGGTTTTAACCAGAGTCAGGACCCAGCTTTCTTACAGTTAAGAAAAGCAGTTAATTGAATGACTGGAATGGTTTGTTTATTTGTACAAATGAATTGAAATAAGTTATTGTACTTATATCTGTATGTATAGATGGTGTAGTTTTTTTTTTTTTTTTACCAGTTTATATTGTAAAAATGATACTTTCTCCACTGGGCCTAATCCTTATTTGTGATTTATCTGGCGTCAGAATTCTTGTATCATTAAAGATTGTTATGAGTAACAGTTTTAACATACATTCACAATATAGAAAAATCTGTGAATGATGGCGGATAGGGACTTCATTTTTCTTTTATGATTAGATAACAGTTGTTTTGACGGTTGTAGCTACTCTTTATTATTCACACATATATATATATATATATATATATATATAATATATATATATATATATATATAATATATATGGGAAGAAATTTATTATATATATATATATATATATATATAATATATATATATATATATATTTCTTTCTTCACCTTCCTCTTTGCCCCAAGATTGGGGGTAAGGTGCTGTACAAGCATCGGAAAAGAAAAGCAGTAGGAGAACATTACAAACGTCGAAAAGAAAGCCCCAGCCTTACCATTTAAATGAATGAGTCACAGAAGATTTTACTCTTCGTCAGCGGATTCGAACACTGGACCTCCGCGTTGCTGAGGTAACAGTAACCGGCGCTTTATCCATTAAGCCATCCACGTCCCCAAAAAAGAACGCTTCAAACTTAGTTTTTAAAGCACCCGGTTTTCTCATCCCATAAATGCTGAGTACTCAAAGGCCTGGCCCCCATACCATTAATTAGTGAGAGCTCGTCACAGACAGAAAATCCACCCTAGAGCTCATGGGACCGCGACGGTCCCTCACTATGGTAAATCGTCAATGTAAGGGTTTCATCGCCTGGCCCAGGTGGACCACAACCAAGCTAAAATAATACAAAACCCCGCCATTCTCTCCTAATCACGCACCTTTATTCTCGCCTCTGCCAAACTCACATTTCTCTCCTTCAGACATTCGTTCACCGACTCAATCCACTTTCTCTTCGGTCTCCCAGCCGGTCGGTTCCCAACACACTCTCCACTATACATCCGCTTAACCAACCGACTTTCATTCATTCCTTTCCCACATGACCAAACCATCTCAACATAACTTTCATTTATTCTCTCATTTACCCCTTTCTTCACACCACACGACTCTCTAATACGTTCATTCCTCACTTTATTAATTCTTTTCACACCTAGCATGCCCCTAAGATTGTCCATCTGAACAACATTGAACTTTAGATCTATACTTCTTATTCCAGACCAATAGTCTCACTAACCATAAACAAAAAAATAAAACCACCAAGGGGTAACAACATGCCCCCTCATGTAAAGACCCTAGCGCACTCAAGACTTAGTCCCTTTACATTCACCAACGATTTAATTGCACCAGCCACCTTCCTGCCATTCACAACTTTCCTACTACACACTGCATCATCCGTTCCCTTCTCATCCAACACATACCCTAAATATTTAAACTCAGACACTTGTCCCGCTGCTCACCATCTAACATAACTTCACACTGAGGACTGTCCTCACTCACAAACATAACCTTACTCTTATCTACGTTTACTTTCAAACCCCTCCTTTTACATACCCTGCCAAATCTCTCTACCAATCCTCTCATACTCTCTTCAGATTCGCCACACAGAACCAAATCATCCGCATATAATAGGTAGGGCACCCTCCACTCCTCTCCATTCTCCCATCATTCTAACACCATTTCCTGCATCCCCAAACCCTCGAATTCTTTCATAACCCCATCCATATACAAATTGAATAACCAAGGAGACATAACACAACCCTGTCTCACTCCGCTATTAATCCTAAACCAATCACCATTGACACCATTTTATTCTTTACACACGCTTCACTATCGTCATACATACTTTTGATTCCATTCAGAAGCCTACCACCAACACCATATATCACTAATACCTGCCATAAAGCTTCCCTATTAACTCTATCATACGCCTGTTGTAAATCCATAAAACCTAAATATAATTTATTCTTCTTCTCCCTCATTTTCTTCAAATCATTTGTTTCAATGTAAAGATTTGATCCACACATCCTCTTACCACTCCTAAAAGCACCTTGTTCTTCACCAATCAGTCCCTCAGTCACTTCGACGCACTTATTCGACCAAATAACCAGCATATACCTTCCTACAACACTCAATAAACTTATTCCCCTAATATTTCTACAGTTCCGCTTTTCTCCCCTTACCCTATACAAGGGTACTATTACCGCTCTCCTCAATCCCTTGGAACTATACCCTCCATAAACGCTTTATTACACA
>JABUQX010019003.1:65000-70000 GCA_015478945.1 Trachelipus rathkii
TAACAGTGTGCCATTTATTAAATGTCTTTTTTTCTTTTTCTTTTTTAGTAATGATTAAGAATATTAAAAACGAGTATCCAGGCAAGGCTAATAATGCGGTGTCTTTTCCTTTTTTATTACAGAAATGAAGGTACGAGATTGGAGATGCCTATGTGCTGCTGCGGTATACACACACCATCCGATATATTTATATATTAATTCGATTATTCAATAGCAATACTATAGGATTGAAGCTTGTGACAAACATCAATATAATATATATAATATATTCTATTAAATGTAACATAGGTATTGTATTACCAGATGCGTTCAAGAGCAAGAAGATTTTGGGGTGATATTAAGCTTATTCTTGTATTAAAGTAAAAAAAAAAAAAAAAAAAAAAAGGTTATAGTTAGGATCCGCTGACAAATTTCTGATTGTAATAAGATTGGTGAGTAACTCTATATAAAAATCTTTGTAACTTCCCAAGGGTTTAAGACACTATCGACAATGTGAAGGTGGTAAACTTCAGTAATATTAAAATAACAAAGCATGAATTTATATTATTTGTACTTCAAAATATTTAAATGAATGGAACCTGCCACTGTCTATTCGTGTGCTAAATCCAGTTTTTTTTATCATTATTATTATTATTATTATTATTATTATTATTATTATTATTATTATTATTATTATTATTATTTCTATTTATGAATTCTGCTGGTTTTTGTGCTTTTATATTGACTGCCAGATGGGAATATAAAAACTTGTTTTTATATTCGACTTTCTTTTTCCAGAGCCTAGATTTATAAAGTAATAAGTTATTTTTTTCTTCAAAACTTGAGAGCAGGTTATATTTCTTGACTTCCTAAAAATAAGACTAGTTTCTTGAAAACATTGAAGAATCAGATATTTTTCTCGATTTTCTACTAAAGGGGGAGACGAGTGTTGTTGATTTTCTTGCTTATTTTTCGTGGCTTCTTAATTTTAGCTTAGTATTGTGGTGAGGCATTTTTATTACACAACACCCATTTTTATTTTCTGTAGGCGTGTGCTCTCTGAATGAGAAAGTTTTCTGTATCGGAGGTTGGAATGGACAGTTTGGAATTAAACAGTGTGATGAATTTGATCCTAACACCAGTAGGTGGACTACGATCACCCCTCTTCATACAGGTAGGTTTCACTTGCCCCAAGTTGGGGTTTTGTATTCTTTAAAGCCCAACACTAATTGCATTAAAAAAAATACTCAAATAGAAGTTTGAATAAACTGGTCTTAATGCAAGACTTTAGATATACACAAAATTGTTAGTTGATCTACCTACCTCAGTACATCACATTGAACCAAGTACACACACACACACACACACACCTACACACACACACACGAAACAGAGTTAACAGTTGAATTGAAACAAGTTAGAACAATTGTAGGTCCTTAAAATAATTTTGAGAGGACTTGCATGTGTTATTAAAAATGATTGATCTAAATCACTTATAAATAAATTTTATTTTACAATAAAAAAATAAAAAAATCTAATTCTTGATACTTTTACAAGACAAAACTATTTTCACATTGTATCTGAAAATGAAAATTGATCGTTAATTATGTCACACTGCATTTAAATTTTTAAATTAAATTTTATTTATTCTTAATTTTAGATTGCAAAAAAAAATAATTAGAGAAAAATGTTGAATTCGTGATGTTTCTCTTCACTCACTACCATCAACTTACTCTTTTGATTTTTTCAACCCAGTGTGGCCGCTTTGTGAGCCGTGGTGGGTCCTGTACACCGACTCAAAAAAAAAAAAACTTATCTACATTTCCTTTCAAACCCCTCCTTTTTACACACTACCAACTATCTCAAAACTTTCTTCAGATTCCCCACATTGAAACCAAATCAACATATAATAGGCAGGGTACCTTACCCTCCCCCCCTTCCATTCTCTATCATTCTTACACCCTCCCCTACCTCTGTTTCTTTCATCACTCCATCCATATACAAATTAAATATCCATGGAGACAAAGCATTCCTGCCTCACTCTATTATTAATATTAAACTATTCACTTTTAACTCCATTTATTCTTACACAAGCTTCACTATCGACATACATACTTTTGATTTCATTCAGTTACCTGCCACCAATATCATATATCATCAAGCCACTTTCGGAAACAGCTTCCCTATATCCTGGTCATACGCCTATATATTATTATATATATATATATATATATATATATATATATATATATATATATAAATATATATATATATATTATATATATATATATATATTATATATATATATATATTATATATATATTATATATATATATATATATATATCATCGTTTTTCCATAACTGGGGGTAGAGTACTTAAGCATGCACCGGGAATCCGAGGCATGCATGAGCATTTCTATTGTATAAATAAGTAGTAACGGAACCCCAACCCAGCTACCACTATAGATTGAAAGACACATAATTAATTCGAAAAATGAAAGGAAAGGAAGAAGACTTAAAGATTACTTATGGGACAAGGTCACATACTAGTGTCGTGGCAGGGGTGATGCACATAATTTCCCTAGTATTGGTTCTTATCATTATGTTGAGTTAGAGGGTTCACACTTTCTGGAAAGTCAGGGAAAAATAAATTGGTCAGGGAAAGTCAGGGAAACGTTTTAAAATATGCTGAAAGTCAGGGAAATTTTAAAATTTCAAAACATATGAAAAATGATCCATGGACCAAGTTACATATTTTTGATATATTTTTTTTCCTTACTGTATAATTGTGAAATGAGAGATGTATTTGATAAGTGAATGAAAAGGATGGGCGAGGAATGACATTCCATAAATCTACTTCTATCCTGTTTCTTTCTATTTTTAGTTCACTATTACCTACTATTTTTCCTATAATGTTCGTAGAAGTTGTTCCAAGTTCATCCTTCCGATTGAAGGTGATTGGTATATGGATGTGTTTTAGACTGTATGACTTATGACTTAATCTGTTTATATCTTTTTCTTTTTAGGGAATTATACTTTTTGAGGTGTTTTTTTTTTTTTTTTTGAGGTTGGACGAAGTGATATTTTTGTGCAGTTTGAAGGTATTTATTATTTATTTATACAAAACACTTCAAAGCAAAAAAAAGCTTAATTTAACAGACCAGGTGGTTGGACGTCAACTGAAACCTTGGTTTCATTTCTGTTTCACTAGATTACAATGTCTCCGTACTTAATATTATGGAAAGATTCTTAATGCGCAGTAAAATGCCTGCTTCCACAACTAAGCTTTTTGCATTAGATTTTACATGACAAACTTGAATGCCAGACTGGGTGCAAATCAAAATGACAGAAAAGATATTAGAAAGTTGTCCTCTGAAGTCAAGCCTGTCCAATGGCTCTCATCATTGGATCATAGATAGTTTTTTTCATCAGCCGAAACAAGGAACACAAAAATTGATTTATGCTAGAGGCATTGTGTACACCAATAACTGAATCACAGATTCTGTTGCTGAGAAAGAAAAAGCACTATACTCTACTTTGCAGTGAGGCTCATTCTATCTTTTCATTAAATTCAAAAAATATTTTTTTGGATGGTGATGTCCTTCTAAGAGAATTGATGAGAAGTTTTTTTCTTCTATAGTACCTGGGAATCAATGTTATGCGGAATTGAGGCAAATTATTAAATTAGGACTGATATTTTTGCATGGAAACGCGACGTGGAAGGAGGGTTTTCTGTAAATTAAGCAATTTAGTGGAGAATCTGAAAGACATAGTCTGATTTCCCAAAGAACAGTGCACAATGCTATATAAGAGCACAATGAAAAGTATTCATAAAGTTCCTATCACTCAAAAAATGTTGACAATGTAAGAGCTGCCCCATAGGAGATATGAAGAACATTCAAAGAAGTTTATTATAAGAAAGAAGATGAGAGATAGCACAAAGTGGTTATAGATTGAAAATAAAAGCAAATTTATTCATTTAACCCTATAGATCAATAAACTTGAAGAGCAGAAGATGTTAAAACTGAAGGCTTTAACAAAAGAAGACGCTATAAAATCAAAAAAAAATTCAAATGCTTGAGAAGAAAAGTTAATCTAAATCACCCCATTTAGAACTTTTGTGATTACAGGGGACGCTATTCACCTAGGATATTAATGTAAGCTTTTTTAGTTTATTTACTTTTCTTTATAAATAACTGTTTTCTTTTTAATTTTTTACATATTTAATACAAGGACGGAAATGGGTAAGGGATAGGCTGAATTACTAAAAAAAAAAATATTTTTTTTAATTCATCCATGATGATGAACAATTTCTAAAAAGAATTTTCCATAATTTAATGTATGAACTGAGTAAATAGGCTGCAATAATAATTAATATATTTTATACACCAAAAATAACGAACGCTGGTCAGGGAAATCAATTCAAAATTTTAGTGTGAACCCTGGTCCAGATATAACCGTAACAAATCAGTTTTACCCCTACCCTCATAATATATATAAATATATTATATATATATATATATATATAGTATATATATATAATATATTATATACATTATATATAGTATATAATATATAATATATATATAGAATATAATATAAACGTCTTTTTAACGTACTTAATCCCCTTCAGAGAGTAACACGGAGGACTACAGGAAATCGAAGCTTTAAGGCCGACTATCTAAAGACTGGTCGCTACAATTGTTCGCAGCTGAGTTTTAATCTTGCCCCAGGAAGATAAAACTGACTTGCACGGCGGAGGATTCGAACTAGCCGCCTCTCGCAATGAGGGTCGGGAGTCCAACCTCTACGCCATATATATATATCTATATAATAATATATATATAATATATATATATATAGTATTTATATATTTTGATAGGTATAATTTATAATATATATATATATATATATATATATATATATATAGTATTATATATATATATATAATATATATTCTATATAATATTAGGAAGATACCAAGCTGGAGTTGCCGCTCTAAATGGTAAAGTTTACGCCG
>JABUQX010019003.1:75000-94786 GCA_015478945.1 Trachelipus rathkii
CGTACTTTCCCCGGACTAAATTCATTGAATATTTATTTAACCACCTTTTAGCATCCATATGTAAACTCTGCTCTTCTATGTGTTAGTAAAAAAGGAAGTGTTTACCTACAACCCTTGCCTTTGTCATTTAAAAGCATATTTTTATATACCTATGACCTACTGCTATATACCACTATAGGTCAAAAGCCCAGCTGTTGCTATGGTATCATAATAAATAATCAGTAACCGATTAAGTTCTGCGAAGTAAATATAAATAACCAACCTATTTTTTTAATTTTAATAACCCTGTATGTAATAATGATGATAAAAGACTAGTAATGCTTTTAAAATTTAAATATTTTTATACATTTAAATTTATACATTTTAAATTTTTCAATTTTTGAATATAAAATGAAACTTGAAATAAAAATAAAACTTGACACCAGTAATTGTCTGTCGTTGTGGATTCCAAATAAATAAGAATCTGTAAATGTCTTTTTATTTTTTTTTTCTTATCCACGTATATGTGTGAGATAGCTCCCTATTTTAACTTTTAATTTTTTTTTATACATGTTGATAGCTTTTTATATATAAATTTTGGTTCCCAACGTAGGGCCAGCTTCAGTGTGGTTTTAAAAACCTTCAATGTAAAGGGTTAGCGAAATTTGAAAGGAATACTAAATTTTTTTTTGTAACATTTCTATAATTAACTTTTAATAAATGCCCACTTCAATATGGTTTTAAAATATCTTCGATCGAGGGGGAGATTGAAGGTAAAGAGAATTATAATTCCACCTCTTTCGCCCAATTTCATTCAATCCCCAAATTTTATCGCTGAAAAACCGTATTTTTCGCTCATTCTGTTCTCAATTGACACAAAAGTGCGACGTTCTTTCTCGATTGAAAACGAACTCCAAAATATTTATTTTCCTTTTATTGTTTATTGAAGGCACCTCAAAACATTTTTTTGGGGGTAATACCTAAGCATACTTTTTAATTTTCATGCAGCTTTAACCTGCTTTGCTCCTGAGGCTTGGATATCTTTTATATAATAAATAGATATATGTACTAAACATATACATATGTTTATCACTTCTCCCCTTCAGAATAATAGAAAATTCAAGAGGTTAATTTTAGATAGTAGAGGTTAAATCAAAGGGACATTAAGTGCCTCGTGCTTAATAATGATAAATTTGATGAGGTTCAATTTATTCTAGTTATTTTTTTTTTCGACGGTTAGAGGATGTAAATTTATCAAAACTGATTTGAATGAACGCCGTTTGTAAAAATACAAAACAATCGAATACTTGCATAGTTTTTTGCATACATTCCATGTATAGATAATTATAGTGAATGAACACTAAGGAATATGCAAATTATATTTGCACATTAAAACAAAATTAGTTAATAATAGTTCTGCTTTGTAAAAAGCAGAATATAATGTACACGAAAATGATATACTATTAGTATATATAGGATGAGAAAGCAAAAACCTACATTGGAAAAAGTCTAAAATACAAGTGGCAGTAGTCGAAAAAGCTCAATGGATAGATCCGGGATTCAAATATTTGTTTAACAAAACTTCCCAATTTCGTAATCCTATCATCACCTGATTTCTTTTACGGCTTGCTAAAGGCAGGTGTAACAGACGGCCACTGTTCATGTCCTTAATTCTATTAACAGCGGGTTTCCTCTGGTTTTTCCCTATCGACAAATTTTTTTTTTGTCTTTTTCATTAAGTTAATGACGTTAATCTCTATCACTTCAAGCTGACCCCACCCTTCTATTTTGAATGAAGTCATCACCGCAACAGCTTATTCACATCATTGCTGGAAGTGGCCTTGGAAAAAGCTGACCCTGTGATCTTCCGAATTTCAAATTGGGTCATGCGCAAACATGGATGTTTCAGTTGCCCTCAAAACTCAGTTCATTAATCTTTCCGCTCGTCAAAACTTTCACACATCTTTTTAACATCTTTCGAAAAAAAAATAAATACTATTTAATCTTAATATTTTTTTCCTTTTTTTTTATTGTGATTCTTTATATTATGAAAAAGTCCAAACAAGTAAAATTTTTTTTTCTACTACTAAACAAGAGGCTTTGGTATTGTTCGTGAGAGCCTTAAAAAAAGATTTCACACTGCTGCCACCGTAAAAGCCACTCAGTTCACTTGTGCTAGACGGAAGTGCCCGTCAGTGGTGCAGCCCGTGGGACTTTAAAGAGGAGGAAGATTGAATACAGGCAGGAAAGGCCCCACAGATAAAGGCAAGAGTTTCCACAAAAACGATCTGGCTGGAAAGGGAGGAGCAGTACATAAGAATTGAGCCTCGGTCCTTCCACTATTCCCATGTGAGAGAAGCTATCTCCTTTGTGTTATGAGGTTCACGCAATGGTGATAGAATGCGAAGAGGTTTCATTCGCGTTCGTAGCATCATGATGAAGTTTGGCAATAGCCTAATATCCATAGGAAAGAGATAGCGTACCAATATCACGATGTAGAGGAAGAGGTCAAGGGAGTCATAAATTAAGTGACAGTTTATTAGTCTTAGCCTTAGCCCCGAACGCCTATCCATAAAGGATGGTGGAACCGGATCGCCCCAAAATAGCGGCCGAATAGTGATGTCCAATCCAGGGGCGGATAAGACCCGGTGAAAATTGGTTTAAAACTACAACTCATATCTCGAAAAACTACAATAGATACAGGAAAAAAATACATTTTGGAATCCTGGTAACATTTTAGTGCGAAAATGTAAAAAAAAAAAAAAAAAAAAAATTCTCATAAAACTACAAAGCTTACAGCGAAAAGGGATACATTTTTGGAATCCTGGTAAAGAATTTTAGAAGACAATGTAGAAAAAAAAAAAAAAAAAAAAAAAAAATCAATTGTTTATTTATAGTAAATATGATTAGAAAGCCTATTTTAAGAGACCTTTTATTGGTTTACTCGTTAAAATAAATAGATTTCTATAATTTTGCTTTTTTTTTTTTAACTAAAGAATACCACACAGGTATACCGCACCGATGCAGGAAGTCGGGTCTCTCGGCCTCCGGGGAACTACGGGGTAAGGACTAATTCCCTCCCCTGCCGGAACCCTGCCGTCTTTGGGTATTTGGGTGTCAACGGGGGTTCCTTCCGCCCCTCCCCTACGGGGTATCGGAAAACGTCCCCCCACTGTGTTCCGCCGTCGGCTCGAGAGCCCCTAACATTGCCCTGTAATACCTTGTACAATAGAATATTTATATATACTTGTCCCTCTGCTCCTAAAAAAAAAAAATAGCCATATTTATTTTATTTATTTTTTTTTTATTTTCTCTATACTAAAATTTTTACAAGGATTCCAAAAATGTATTCCTTTCGCTGTAGCTATTGTCGTATCCTGAGTATGATTTTTTTTTTTTTTTAACATTTCCGCACTAAATGTTAGCAGGATTCCAACAATGTATTCCCTTTTCCCTGTATCTATTGTAGTTTTTGAAGATATGAGTTTGTAGTTTTAAACCAAAAGTTGTAGTTTTAAACCAATTATAATAAGACCCTATATAACTGGAGTAACTGAAGGCAGAAGAAAAAATTCACGCGCAATCGTGAACAAAGTCCGCAGTTTTTCATTGAGACCATCTTAGTAACCGATGTGTTATAGGGGTTATTCGTCCCTGTAATGAACATGCCTCACACATTTGGGCGTGGTTTCACACTCACAACGGTTTTCCTTGAAAAGGTGATGAAGGAAAGTGAATAGAGTCCCGAGTGGAATATCATGCTGGGATGTAGGAAACTGTAACATTGTATCAGAGTTTTAAAATATTTAGGCTATATATTGGATGAAAAGGGAACAGAAGATGCACAGTGTAGTAGAAAAGTTGTGAGCGGTGGGAAAGTGGACATAGCAATTAAATCTTAAGTGAATACAAGGAACTAAGTCTCTAGTGCGCCAAGGTTTTGCATGGGGGATGGTTGTTACCGTGCGTTAATGTATAGTAGTGAAACCAAGGTAACAAGAGGTATAGACCTAATGTGCAGTCTGTTAAATGGATAATTAGGGACATGTTTAGGCGTTGAAGAATAAATAAAATGAGAAATTAAAGTAATATAGAGTTGTGTGGTGTGACGAAGGAGTAAATGAGAGTATATTAAGGTGGTTTGGTGATTCTTAAAGAATGGATTAGTGAAGTCGATTGGTCGTAGTGATGTATGTGTTGGGAATAGATCGACCAAGAAAAAGTGAATTGAGTCAAAGTGTCTGAAGGAAAGGAAAGTAAACTTATCACAAGCGAGAAGAATGGTGCAGAATAGGAGTGAATGGCATAGTTATGAGGGGGTGGATTTTGGCCTTAAAATTCTCGCACTTAAGGGTATCAAGAGAGGTTGTAGGGGAGGAGGGCTTTCCTTTCGATTTAGGGTCATGATCTTCTAAACTACTGTCTCCGGACCATATCTTCAATCTGGGAAGGTTAAGGTTAAGGTTAAGGTTAAGGTTAAGGTTAAGGGTAAGGGTAAAGCGTAAGGGTAAGGTGGTACCCAATATACCTGGAGAACAGATAGGTAAGGTAAGGTAAAGGTAAGGTAAGGGAAAGGTAAGGTAAAGGTAAGGTTAAGGTAAGGTAAGGTAAGGTAAGGTAAGGTAAGGTAAGGGTAAGGTAAGGTAAGGTAATGGTAGTCTTGCAAGCAAAAGCTCAATAAATGTAGTTTTCATAAACGGGAAAATATGTTTTTACTATGATAAGACGCTATCTATACACCTATAATGGGATGTCTCCGTTAGTTTCATTTAAAGGAACACAAATGGTTACTTTCACCAATGATATTGTAAATCCATTACATACATGAAGTAACTTGAATACTTGCCAACTCGGTATAAAATTAACTTACCAAATAAGCATAATTGTAAAATTGCAATGTAAAAACATGTATCAAAGGATGAAAATAATAAGAGAGAAGTAATAAAAAAAATTTAATAAAATTTGAATAAAAGGAAAAAGAAAGAAAGAATAAAATTTATCGAGTCTAATAGAACAACTCATGCAACAATATACAGTAATAAATGGTTGCAAATATAACTTTTTAAATAAGCTAATATTATACTAAATTCTCCCAACTCACCATAATAATAAAAGGAGTAATACTAATAATAATAATATAATAATAATAATAATAATAATAAGTAATAATAAAATAATAATAATAATAATACTTCTCGCACCTCTTTAAAAGAGAATGGAAACATTTTTAATTTAACAAATCATCACCAATTTTAAAGATATCTAAATAAACATTTAATACAGCAGCACGTTAATGTATCTTCAAGTGTTAATAATAATAAAATAGATATTCTATTTTTTAAACTTTTGAATAATATATAATAGTATATATATATATATCTATAATATATCATATAATATAATATATATATATATATAATAATATATATTATATATAGTATATTATATTATATATATATATATAATGTATATATATAGCTATCTATATATATATTAAAAAAATCCTTTTCTGGAAACCTGAAGCCAAAAGCAAAATTCCGCACTTTTAATTAAGGTATCGACACTTATAACTGCAGCGGTTTTAATTTAGCACTGTTTTTCTAATTTACGACTCCTGCAGTGGGTTATACGGAAGGTGGTAGAGGTCAGAAAGGTGCTGACACTTGATGTTTCATCATCCACCATCTGAATCTTCGCGGCATACCTTGGTAGGTGACACCCTTCGGTCGCGACCTCCACGACCTTCGGAAGGAAGCTCATCTTTCTCCCTTTTCGGGGTGTCGTCGTCCTCATCGTCATCGTCGTCGTCATCATCCAAATTATAATTATTTTTTCAACATCAATAAAATGATAATATTTTTTTCATCTGAATGTAGTGGCGTTTAGTAAGAATAAAACTTTAACAAATATAAAAGTAGTAATTATTTTGATTGAATTTCCGAAATAAGCTTGAGATAGCGGGAATAATAATAAGTAATATAATAATAAATAATAATAATAATAATAATAATAATAATACTTCCTACTTAGCATATCCACATACTTCTCTTCACTACTAAAAGATTTGTTCAGTCCTTATCTTGTCACATTCAAGTGGATTTATTTGTTCATATCTCCTATGCTTTTAACTTTTATCTTCCTATTATGAATATCATCTTTAAATCTTCTTTCCCTTATCTCCTTTCCTATCTTCCATGCTTTAAACTACTTTAATGTTACATAAACAACAAGATCTGATATTCCATCCCAACCCCCTCAGTGATTCACATCCATGCACATACTTCAACATTTCCTTCTTCACCAAGACAAAACCCATCATACTTTAACTTTCGATACCTCTCGTACCTACCACAACTTCTTTATATAAACTTCTATGAATATCTCTTCTGCCCGAAGAATGTATTACCTATACACACACACCTCTCTCCTCACAGAAGTCAATCACTCTCTATAACCATTCGTTTTTATTTTCTCCCGCAAGCCCCCAAACCGCACTGTTATCGCAACCATCTAATTCGCCCAAAAAATCGGTCTAAAGCTCTTTACCGCTTTCTGAATATCCATTACATCCTCTTTATCATTTATTCCTTTAACATTCAATGTACCCAGTATCCGATTCATACATTTTCACCGAAAGGTTAGGGAACGTTGCCTTATGGCGTCTTCACGAACTTCACTGTGAACATGAATTAATCATCCTGCAAGAGATAAGTGGAGTGGGTAGCCAACCCAACTACCACTGTCCTTTAGTCGCCTTCTAAAACACGCAGAACATACTCTGTGTGAATTCTTTCTCTCCAACACACAAGGGATATATGAATGTAATAGTAATATTAGTGTTTTATAGTCTGTTTGTGATACTCCCGTGTAAGAAATTTGTGTATATGAGCGCAAGAGGGGCGAACCATTAGACACTGGATTGTCATTGGATGTACCCATCCCAAAATTGACAAGGGAGGTAATCCCATAGCTTCAAGAGCCCAACTTCCCTCCCTCTGTCCTCTAAGCTAAACTTTATAACAAGCTGAATAAACAGCATGGATATTCCTCGTAACGCCCTACATAGGGCATGTCCATCATACAGGATATAATATATATAATACGTATATATATATATATATATAGTATATATATATATATATATATATATATATTATATAGTATAATATTATATATATATATAATATATATATTATATATATATATAATATATATATTATATATAGTATTATATATATATCTTCTTCTTCCTTCTTCTTCATCTTCCTTATATTTCCCAAGAAATGGGAGTAAGGTGCGCGAAGGGCATGGAGGCAGAAAAGCCAGTAGAAGAACATGACGTAAAGTCGAAAAGAAAGCCCAGCCTAACCGTCCCCTCAGTACATTAATTAGTGGCGAACCATCGCAGTTGCAAGAAATCCACCCTAAGAGCTTCAATGGGACAGCGAGTGGACCCTCACTATGGTAAGAACGTCAAAGTAAGGGTTCATCCCTTGCCTTGGCCCAGGTGGGCGACAACCATACGCCCTCATCAAATCCCCCGCCATTCAACTCCTGTTATACACTCTTTCTTCTCGCCTCTACAGCTCACATTTCTCTCCTTCAAAGACATTCGTTTACTGACTTCAATCCCTTTTCTCTTCGGTCGCTCCCAGCCCGTCGGTTCCCAACACACTCGCCGCTATACATCCGCTTAATCCAACCGACTATGCATTCCATCCCTTTTCCTATGACCCAACCATCTCAACCATACTTTCATTTATTTCTCTCATTTACCCTTTCTTCACACCACACCTCTCTCTAATATATTCATTCTTCATTTTATCAATTTCGTCTTTAACACCTAGCACACCCCCTAAGATTGGCTCCATCTGAACACAGTTGGAACGTTTAGATCTATACTTTCTTATTCGCAGACATAGTCCTCACTACTATACATAACCACAGGTAACAACATACCCTACATTAAAACCCAAGCACACTCCAAGACTTAAGCCCCTTTACATTCCACCAAACGATTTAATTGCACCAGCCGACCTCCTGCCATACACAACTTTCCTACTACACTCTGCATCGTCCGTTCCCCTTCTCATCCAACATATACCCTAAATATTTAAACTCAAGAAACACCTTGTTCCAGCTGCTCACCAGTCTAACATTATACTTCACACTTGAGGAGGTGTTCCTACTCACTAACAATAATCTACTCCTTAGTCCATCGTTTACTTTCAAAAGCCCCCTCCTTTTACACAAGCTGCCAAATCCCTATACCAATCCTTCTCAAACTTTCTTCAGATTCGCCAAGCAGAACCAAATCATCCGCATATAGTAGTAAGGGCACCCCTCCACTCATCTCCATTCTCCACATTCTAACACCATGTCCTGCCATCCCCACCTCGAATTCTTTCATACCCCATCCAATATGCAAATTGAATAACCAAGGAGACATAACACATACCCTGTCTTAGCTCCGCTGTTAATACCTAAAATCCAATCACCATTGTGACACCAATTTAATTCTTACACAACGCTTCAACTATCGTCAAACATACTTTGTTGATTCCATTCAAAAGCCTACCACCAACCATATATCAACTAACACCTGCCATAAACCTTCCCTGTTAACTCTATCAGAACGCCTGTTGCAAATCCTAAAACCTAAATATCATTTATTTTCTTCTTCTCTGTAATCACATTTCCTCTCTCAATATACTATTATATTACTATACATATATCTATATATACTATATATCGTATATATATATATATATATAGTATATATATATATATAAAACAAAAAAAAATATATATATATAATGTATATATATCTAATATATTATTATGATATATTATATATATATATGCATGGTAGGAGAGAGTGGCGGGGTTTTGTATGCGGCATGGGTTGTGGACGCCACCCTGGGCAAGGGATTGAACCCTTACATTGACGATATGCGATAGTGAGGGTCCGTCGGGTCCCATGAAGCTCTAGGGTAGGAATGACTGTTGGTGACGAGTTCTCACTAATTATAATTAATGGTACAGAGGGGTAAGGCTGGGCTTTCTTTCGACATTTGTCATATTCTCCTACTACTTTTCTTTTCCTGGTGCTTGTAGGAGCGACCTTACTTCCCAGTCTTGGGAAAATAAGAGGTAGCTACAAGAAAGAAAGAAGAAAGATATATTGTATATATATATATATATATATATATACTATATATATATATATTATATATATATATATATATATTTATATTATTAGTATATATATATATATATATATCATAGTATATAATATAAAATAGCCAAATTTTCAAAAAAGATGAGATGTGTAAATCAAATATTTGCGCTGAAACAAAGTGAGAAAATCAGAGACTGTATTTTAGATTTTAATGGACCTAACAGACAGGCGTATGATACAATCAATAGGAAGTTCTATGGCAGGTGTTAGTGATATATGGTTTTTGTGGTAGGCTTCGAATGTAATCAAAAGTATGTACGTCGGTAGTGAAGATTGTATAAAAAATAAATGGTGTGGAATGAAAGGTTTAATATTAACAGTGGAAGTGAGGGCAGGATGTGTTTGTGCTCCATGGCTTTATTTAATTTGTATATGCCGAGTGCGTGATGAAAGAATTACAGGTAGAGGTGGCAGAGAGGGGGATAGACCTAATGGAAATGGAAGAGACTTAAGGGTACCCTTCTTAATTGCAACGTAGAAGATTTGGTTTTTGTGTGGCAAAATCTGAAGAAAGTTTGAGAGGAATTAATAGAGGGTTTGAAAGTAAATGTTCATAATGTGATGGTGGTGGATGAGGAGAATTCTCAGTGTGAAATCATGTTATGGTAAGCAACTGAAACAAGTATCTGGAATTTAAAAATTTAGGATATATGTTGGATGAAAAGGGAACGGATGAGCAGAGTACAGTAGAAAAGTTACGAATGGTAGGAAGGTAGCAAATGCAATAGGAGTAAGTTTCGAGATTTTGTGAGGGGACCTGGTCTAGGGGATGTACCCTGACGTTGACAAGATGCCACAGTGTGTGATCTTCAGGTCGGATTTTAACCTTGATGGTCTCGAACTTAAGGGTATGAGGGGACGTTGTTGAAGGGGGGGGGGTTCTTCTTCAACTCAGGTTCATGGTCTTCTACTTGCGCATTAAGTAAGGTTAATAAGATTCACTCCAAGTTCTGAAGGGACCAGGAGCAGCTTAATAATAAAAATAACAATAATCATTAATTTACCGTCATCATTGGCATTATCAGCTTCTTGTTCAATACGCTCACGCGCTGTACAGAAAACACTCTGCATTACAATCGAATCCTCGTAGATGACTGAGGCCTCCTCATTGTATTCTTGAGCATTGTGACACATCAGCACAAAGTCTTTTTCTAGGTCGTTAATATCGTCATACTAAAGAAATGAAGGAAATCACAAAATCATATATTTCTTCCCCATAAGTTTTAAATTTAAAGTTACAAATTTATTAAATACATTTGAATAAGATAGTTCTAGTAACACAAGCAGGTAATGTTTGATGTCAAATTAACAGAACAATATATAACAATACAACAAAATAAAAATGCTTTAATTCATTTATAAATTTATTTATTTATTAAAATTAATAAACTTTATTTGCTAATAGTATGAAAACTCTCGTCTTACTGTGATTTTAATTATTTTAGATTAATCCCTGACAAGCTTTAGAAAATTACAAAGAAAGTATGGTTACAGTAAATTTAATTGTTGTATGCATTAGAAGAAAGTCTTTAACTGCTTTTATCGAACATGATGAAAAAATATTTCTATGACTATCAAACTAAGATGAGAGAATGGATATTTGTGACCATTAATGTTTGTTTAGAATTTTTTTTGGTATTATGTTATTAATATTATTTCATAAGAATCAGGGAAGTTGGTTCTCTTCTTGATGGAAGTTTTTCATGCCTATGGAACACTCAAGCAACACCGTGCCCTAGTATACATATATATAGTATATATATATATATATATATAATAGGTATTATAATATAGTATTATATATATATATATTATATATATAGTATATATATAATAGTAAATATATGTATATATATTTTTTTTTTGTTGGTAAAATGCATTGTATTCTTGAAAATAAAAAGTTACCGAAAACATATACAGTAATTTTTATGATTCGTATAGCGAGCGTCAGTATCGGTATGGCTAAGAATGTTTGGTATCGTAAATCGGAATATATTATATAGTATACTATATATATAATATATATATAATTATTATATATATATATATCTATATAGTATATATTATAAGTATCATATTATAATCTACTATTATAGTAACGGTAGTATATATATATATAATATATATAGTATATATATATTATAGTAAGTATATATATAGTATACACAAAAGACAATTGCATCGCCATCCCTCCTAAAGATTATGCATCACCTTTCTGGGCTTCCATAATATCACAATCCAATATTATAGAAATTAGAAGACTTTGGTGGCAAAATAATACTCTGAGGATACATAATAACAGGGCTGCCTTAAATCCACACCAAATCCATCATTTAGTAAACTGAAACAAAACATTTTCCCTTTTAAAGCCCATTTTTGATATGATAGGCCAATGTACGGTAACCTAGGAGGGGGAAATCAAACCAGCATTATATTTTATTCTAACCATATACGAACACTCTTCAAGACCATCTCTGCATATTCAAAGTAACACCAACTTCAAATATGTCCACAAAAATATCCCCTAACTGGAAACAACGTTTTAGATACCGTCACACTTGCATGCTGTTCATCTCGCTCTGGGCCCCATCCCTGCCCTTCAAGAATACAAATTTAGAATCAATAAACACCCTCCCCCACTGTCAAAGTATGTTTTTCAGATGTAAGAACGAGCACAGAACATCTTCGCTAGACAAGCATTGCCGATGACGGGCATTGAGACCACAACTTTCGTCCGTTTTTCTAACGGATCTCTGGGCCCGCGCCTTGCTGTGGTGGCAAAATATCTCGAGGTAGCCCCTGTTTTCTCGTAGGATGGTAGCGGGTGGCGACAAAGTGGTATGTGTGTTATATGTGTGTGGTAGGTGTGCGTGTATATATATATATATAGATATTATATATATATATATATTATAAGTATATATATATATATAGTATATAATTTATATATTATATATATATAGTATATATATAGCTATATATATATATAATAGTATATATATTATATATATATATATATATATACTAACTTTGTGTCCCCTGGCTCCGCTCCGAGAGAGCGGCGACCCTGAGATTTCCCACCACCATTATAGGCTGGCCCGGAGATTCTATTAAAACAAGTTATATATATAATAAATATTATAATATATATAATATATATATATATATATATATATATATATATATAATATATATAGTATAAATATATATATATATATAGTATATTATATATATTATATATATATATTATGAATATTATATATATATATATAAACAATGAACCGTAATATGAAAAATCTAATTGAAAATGATTCCAAAACATGCCATAGATGAAATACAAAGCAAGCAAAAATAATTTTTGTATAGTACCGCGTTGTCCCTCACCGCATTTGTGTTCTCGGGTGGGTTGCCACCTGGTCAGCCCAATACTGCTTCATCATAAAATATTCCTGTCTGTAAATAGAATTTTTGAGAAAAAAAATTAGAAACTTCATAAAATAGTCTCAAAGTTTAGAAAAGGTATGAAAAAAAGAACTAATGAGGCAAAATAATAAAACATTTAAGAAATTATGACTGTTAATAAGAGATACTGTTTTGAAGTTAATTTATGAAGATAATACATAATTTTCAATGAGAATGCTTACATCTTAATCAATATTTGATCAATTCATCGAAACTACATTTGAAAAGTACTAAAAGACAGAGTATTAAATTAATTGACATTTTTTATTTTGGTACAGAGAAACAACTTGAAATGAGCACAAGCATAGAAATGAGTTTTTTAACTTACCTATCTGTATATTTCGTGACTATGTCCATAAGTCGCCTGAGCTTGTTTGAATAATCCTTTTTATTTTTGGGTTATTTTTATCCCTAGCAGGTCGTCCCTTTTCTTCTGTTTGGGTTCATCGGTCATCTCTTCTTTCTTTCCGTCTCTCTTTGATTTTCCTTTCAATACTCCTTCTAAGCTACTGTGTGTGTTTCTTCTTCCCTCTTCCTCCATTGCCGAAATCGATAAATAATAAATAAGTTAATGGGTAAATTAATGAATAATCATAATTGAAAGAATTGATAACTATGCAGGGAATAAATTTTCACAATTAAAAAGCATAAAAGGATAGATGAAAGAAAAGAAAGGGTAATGAATATATATATATATATATATATCATATATTATATATATATAGTAGTATATATAATTATATATATATATAGTTATATATTAATATAAATATTATATATATAAGTATATATACTAGTATATATATATGAGTATATATTATATATGACTCCCAGAGCGAAAATCAATTATTAATGTATCGTTATTTTAATAATTTTAGGGTAAAAAATATTATTTCTTTATTGGCAGTAACCTAACCCAAACTTAAACGACCTAAATTAACCTAACGTATATTAACGGGAGTATAACCACTTAATAAATAGTCCTCTAATATATATATATATATATTATATTATATATAGTTATATATATATTAGTATATTATAATATATATATATGATAATATATATATATATATATTTTATTAAATATTTTATATATATATTATAATATAATAATATTTATAGTATTCAATGGGCACCCCGGTCATTTAGGGGTAGTCCGCTAGCGCCCCTCCGCACCTCGAGAAACGTTAGTTGCCGCTAGCGCTCCTCCGCAGCTTATTCAGACTATCAAACCTCCGCTATCGCAAGTCGGCACGTCCGCACATCTCCCGCTAATAATGTGCGACTTCACAAAAGATTTTAATTTTAAATACTAAATAGTATATATATCCTTACAAAAATTTATTTTATAATATTATATGAAAATTGAAACGAATAGTTTGCAAAATCTCAAAGAATTTCCCCCACTTCTCCTCAATGGTCGTCTTCAAGGCACAAGAGATCGCCGTATTACCTTTTCAAAAGATTAGGTGCTCAAAATTAAAAAGCAGTTAAGGCTGACCTCTTTGCCTTAAAAATATCCCCACCAAATAACTAAATATTCGCTCTACAGCCGCAGAACCTAGGGAGAGGTGTAATTATATTTTATGAACAGTTCAACAAATTCTGCTATGCTGAAAGGGAAGATGGTCCTTCGGGTGAGAGGGAGTGGCTTGGGTGTTTGAGTTTACTCCCAGCGTCCATTGCTAAGTTAAGGTCCTCACCTAAATCATGCTGCCTTCCCTTCGGAAATATTTTGACCACCCTGGCCACCCATAAAAAGGTCTATTTCGTCCAAGACTTAGTAGAATCCATGAAAGCCTTAGACTCCTGCAGAGTGATGCCTAATGGCTACTTATAGCTCGGTAGCTATTATATATACTATTATAATATATAGTTTATATATAATATTATATATATTAAATATATATATCTATATATATTATATCATATATATTATATATATATAAATATTATATATATTATATATAGTTAATGCAGGAGTTGCTAAACCCCTAAATATTATATATATCATATATATATATATATAATAGTATATATATATATAATATATATTAAATATTATATATATATATATATATATATATATATTATATATATATATATAATCTATATTTAATATATATATAATATATATATATATATATATCTATTATATATAGTATATATATATATGATATATATTTATATATATATATATATATAATATATATGATATATATATATATATGATATATATATATATGGCTTCCGCAGAAAATTTTCCAGGGGGGCAAAGCTTATTAATCGCCCCCACACAGATTACATATATATATATATATATATATATATATTATATGCTATTATATATATATATATATATATATAATATATGATATATATATATATATATATTATATATATATATATATATATATAATATTTAAAAAAAATCAAATACATTTTTAAGTTCTGCGGTTGTAGAGCGGAATATTTAGTATTGGTGGGAAAATTTTGAGGGCAAAGAGAGGTCAGTCGCTTCACTGCTTTAATTTGGAGCACCTAATCTTTTTTGAAAGGTAAATATGGATCTCTTGTCCCTTGAAGACGACATTGAGGAGGAGTGGAAAATCTTGAGATTTTGCAAATATTTCATTCAATTTTTCATATAATATATAAATAATTTTTTTGTAAGGATATATACTATTAAGTATTTAAAAATTAAAATCTTTTTGCACTTAAACATTATTAGCGGGAGATGTGCGGACGTGCGGACTTGTGATTGCGGAGGTTTGATGGTCTGATTAAGTGCGGAGGAGCGCTAGCGGAACTACGTTTCTCGAGGTGCGGAGGTGCGCTAGCGGACTACCCCTAAATAGCGGGTGCCCACCTCTGATATAATATATAATATATATATTATATATATATATATATATATTATATATATATATATATTATATATATATAATATATATATATATATATATATATAATATATATATATATATATATATATATATATATATATATATCTATATATATATATATATATTATATATATATATATATATATATATATATATATATATATATATATATACATAATATTATATAATAATAGTATATATATATAATAATTATAATATAAGTTTTATGTATAAAATAGTATTTTGCTTTACCTATATATATATAAAAGGACGCAAAAAATTATTGTCCAGCCTTTAAGATTTAGGGGGGGGGGCAAGTTCCCCTCCTTGCCCCTATGTGCGGATGCCCAATATATATATATATATATATATATATATAAATATTATATTATATATATATATATATATATTAGTATTATCTATTAATATTATATATATATATATATATATATATATATATATTTGGGTTTAACACAGAATTGATTTACGAATGCTAATTATATTATAGTAATTAATATATACTAATGGAATTTATAGATGAGGGTAATAGCCATTAAGTTTGTAAAATCAAATTTTAAATGTAACATATATATGGTACCTTAAGGAGGTTGAGAATTATTTTTGGAAGTTTAAATTATTAAAGACAATAAGTCTTAGACTAAAAGTATAGTCAGTTCTATGTTTAATATAAAATCACTATCTACTTTATTCAATAGTCAATTAGAAATTCTTAATAAGTAAACAATATTTTCTTTAATTTTTAAAAAGGTGCGGAACCAAAGAGCGGAAACTTTTTTGATCCGCACGTGCAAGTCCGCTAATTTCCTGACAACTCCGCACGTCCGCTAGTCCGCACCTATGTTCTGGTAGTCGCTTGCGGAGGGACTAGCGCCTAAAGAGCGGAAGTGCCACCGTCTGATATATATATATATAAATATAAATATATATATATTATTATATATAATATAGTATATATATATATATATAATTATATATATATATTATATATATTTATATATATTCTGTATATATGTAGATTTATGATGTATATTTTTTTAAACATTCTTTTTGTTAAAAAAGTACAACCGCAAAAAAAAGTGAACGACTTCTCAGTCCTGCCTCTAAGATTTATTTCCCAACACGTGAAGAATTTGTTCTTTCTTCATCTCCTTAGCTTTCTCTTTATCCTACCTAATGGCCGCCTTTACGATATCTTTTATCACAGCGCCACAGTCCATCTTGTATCAAATTTAATTTGTAACTTCTGAATTAATAATTTCTTCATAAACTCCACTATCATTTGAAAATAACGTCCCAATCATCCCCCCTCTTTCCCTCTCCTTTTTTTTTACCTATAAGAAAGCTCTGGTTCATTCTAAAAAAAATTTATTCTGACTCTGGATGCGCTGCCGACTAGTCGACTCCTCTTTTAACCTCGTTTCGTTCATTTTGTGACTTTCCGGCACCTTACCGTTACTTCTAAAATTTGGGAATTAGAACAACTCTTTGTATGTTATGTTAAAATAAAAATCTGCTTCGCAGTTTGGACGTTGTTTTTACCCATACAAGAGCCTTAACGTTTATTTTGCGCCACACGAAAATAAAATTTTTTTTTGGGGCATATATATATATATATATATATATAATATATTATATATATATATATATATATATATATAAATTATATATAGTTATACTATATATATATATATATATATCCTATATATATATAATATATAAGTATTATAATAATATTATATTAATATGGACATAGCCAGAAATATTTTTTGGGGTATAATATACTTATAATATAATATAATATATATATATATCGTATATATATAGAATATTATAGTATATATATATATGGGGTTGATTGTGAGGTTTGGTGGTCTTGTGATGTGGATGTTGTAGATGTATGTATAGTAATATATATATATATATATATATATATATATATATTATATTATATTATATATAATAGTAAACTTGCATAAAAGGGATAAATACTAGAATAATTCTATCATCATTAGCAGTAATTTCAAAATACAAAAAAAAAGATGTTATTTTATATATTTGGAAAAATTATTATTTTTGCTCTATTTAACATCAAATTGATTAATAACTTCTCCGTTTATATAGTGTAGCTATGATGAACAACCATTTGAGACGTTAGTTTCCCCCAACCCTGTAAAATTGAAAAAATATGTTCTGCGCCGTTTTATAGTGGTCAAATATTTTTTCCGGAGTGCACACTGTGAGTTAGATAGATGTTAAAATCCTAAACTATCCAATGTGACTTTATAGATCAAGTTTATTTACAAATTCATTAAATGTTTAATAGATGTCGATGGAGTCATTTTAATAAGATTGATAAGTATGGATCTGTGTGGCTCACAAACTTCCTCTCTAACTGGTTTGAAAAATCATAAAAAAAAAAAAAAAAAATTGCAATTGCTTTTTCTTTTCCTATTACATTTTTTCATTAACAGAAAGCAGAAGTTCTGTTTCAACTTCCACAATTCTTGATAAATTTTCATTGATATTTGCACAAAAATCTTTGAAAACAAACATCACATTTTTTCTAGAATTAAGAGTAGTTCCTGTCAACCAATGATGGAGACTGCAATTTAGTACATCATGGAAAAGTGAAGAACAATGTAGAAATCATAATTAAGCTTATAATAACCTATTCACTCATGATTACAGAATTCAAAAGATTTGAAGTTTTTGAAGAAGATTCAAAATCTTGATCATCTATCTCAAACTCTTCTAAAATTTTAACAAATGCTTTAAAAACTTCTCTAAATCGTAACAATCCATCGTTAACTTTCCACCCACTTTGTTTTGTATATTAGTGTTGGTTTTGTTCATCTTGTCTCTAGGAAAATCTTTCCTAAATTTTCCATTAAAATATTTCCACCTTTGTATTAAATTAAAATAGTGTTCAGTTGTTTTCACTGTGCCAAAAAAGTTTCTAACGTATTCCATATGAATGTCAACAGCAATGAACATATAATGCAGCAAGATATTTTTGACCCCTTCAACACTTCTACATAAAAATCTTTCTCATTGCTGCTGCTGTCCAAACAGAAAGTCAATTTATCTCAACATTCGTAGTATTGCTTTCACTAGAGATTCTAATTTGTGTTTCAACGAAAACTAAACTTAAGTACACTTCACAGTCCAACAAATATTTAATTTGGATTCATTATTATTTTTATTATTCTTATAACAGAGACGAAACTCGTTCAATTTTTTGATAAGTCACAATAATTTCGGGAGGTTCAAACCCCTCAACATTGAACTCCCCTGGCTACGCCTTGTGTACTATATATATATATATATATATATATATATACATGGATCACCATATATAGAATATATAGCTATTTTAAGCGATAATTATAATTTGCAACATACTAATTGTATACATTCATTATATATATATATATATATATATATATATATATATAAGTAGATAATATATATATATATATTTATAAGTCAGTAGAATGGATCCCCATAGATTGGGGGTGGGGTATGCAGTATGCACCAAAAACAGAAAGTTAATAAATCGAACCTAAAGTCGAAAAGAAGGCCCCCACCTTTCAATACCCCTTAAGTGCAAGCCCGTCACAGCCATAATCCCACCCTAGAGCTTCCCAACACACGTGACAGATTTTCAACCCATGAATAACTCTCCCAAGCGTCTGGGTTCATCCTCTAGACCAGGCCACAACATGGCCCTCTCATAAAACCTCACATTTACCATTATTATGGAACAATTATTCTATTCACTCTGCTAAATTCACATTCCTTGTTTCAATACCCTCTTTAACCGACTCACCCACTTTACTTAGCTCGTGCAATTCCTACAATTTCTCACCTTTCACATCCGCTTAACCAACCGACTATCATCCATACCTTTCATATGACCAAACCATCTTAACACACACATTTAAATCTCTTCACATTTTCTTCACACCAACAGCCCCATAACACGCTCATTTCTCACAATCTAACACGCCCTTTAAGTTTATCCATTCGAATAGACTGCACTTTAGATCTATACTTCTTTTCCACATCATAGTATTGCTACTCATAAGAATTACACTGGTCACAACAACATACCATCATGCAGAACCCTAGCACACTCAGATCTAGTCCTTGCATTTCAAAAGAATTTACATTG
>JABUQX010019004.1:5000-7500 GCA_015478945.1 Trachelipus rathkii
ATATATATAATATATATATATATATAAAAAATATATATATATTATTACATACATATTATTATTATTATTATATATATATTATTATTATTATTTATATAATATATAAGCACATATATATAAATATTATTATTATATTATTATTATTATTATTATTATTATTATTATTATTATTATTATTATTATTATTATTATTATTATTATTATTATTATTATTATTATTATTATTATTATTATTATTATTATATTATTACCTATATATTACATATTATTATTATTAATATATAAGCTATTATTTATCATCAATTCTATATATATTATTATTATTATAATTACATATTATTATTCTTATAATTATTATTACATAATATTATTACATATTATTATACAGCTGCCATACCCCGATTAGATAAACATATATATATTATATATATATATATATTATATATTTATATACGAGTATATTGTATAAAAACTGTATTTGAAAACGACATTTTAAATATATGTTATAATTTGGGGTTGTGGGTTTCTACCCCTTTTCAGAGTTGGTAACGGAGGAAGCTAATTAAAGCTTATCAGTTCACTTTAAAATTTCTCCTTGGGAGTTCGCAAATTCAGCTGTTCGAATACATTGTCCCACAAATAGTTGAATTTAATCATGGATAAGAGTACAAACACGATGCTCATTTACAGAGTTCCTATTACGAGGTTTAAAAATCACAAATCTTCAGTTATTCAATAATTGCTTGCAATTCAATCAAGTGTGAATTTTCATCTTCACAATGCCTTAAATAAAGTCTACCTACGATATATATGTTACTCAGTGACGCAGAGTCCAATGTTCGAATCCCGCTGATGGAGAGTAAAATCTCCTTTGATTCATTCATTTAAAATGAAGATATATATAGTATATATATATATATATATATATCTTCATTTTAAATTAATCGAACAAAGAGATTTTACTCTCCATCAGCGGGATTCGAACATTGGACTCGCGCACTGAGTAACATATATATCGTAGGTAACTTTATTTAAGGCATTGTAAGATGCCTTAAATAAAGTCTAACCTACGATATATATGTTACTCAGTGGACGCAGAGTCCAATGTTCGAAATCCCGCTGATGGAGAGTAAAATCTTCTTTGACTCATTCATTTAAAATGAAAGTTATATATTTTATTAACAATATACTAGATATTATATATTATATATATATATATATATATATATAAATATATTATATATATATATATATATATTATATAATATATATATTATATATCTTCAATTTTAATGAAATGAAATCATAAGGAGATTTTACTCTCCATCAGCGGGATTTCGAAACATTGGACTCTGCGTCACTGAGTAATCATAATATATCGTAGGTAGACTTTATGTTAGCGCATTGTAAGATGAAAATCACACTGATTTGAATTGCAAGCAATTATTGAATAACTAGCCTTTTGCTTGATTTTTAAACACTCGTAATGGCAACTCTGTAAGAGCATTTCGTTTTTGTACTCTATGCCATGATTATCATTCGAATACATTTGGTCCACACAAATGTTCGAATTATAATCATGGCCATAGAGTAAAAACGAAATGCTCTACAGAGTTTCCTATTACGAGGTTTCAAAAAATCAGGCAATCTAGTTATTCAATAATGCTTGCCAATTCCAATCAGTGTGATTTTCATCTTACAATGCCTTAAATAAAGTCTACCTACGATCATATAATGTTTTACTCAGTGACGCAGATCGCAATGTTCGAATCGCTGATGGAGAGTAATAATCTCCTTTGATTCATTCATTTAAAATGAAGATATATATATATTTATATATATATATATATATATATATATATATATATATATATATATATATATATATATTATATATATATATATATATCATACTATATATATATATCTATTCTTCATTTTAAATGAAATGAACTCAAAGGAGATTTTACTCTCATCAGCGGGATTCTGAACATTGGGACTCTGCGTCACTGAGTAACATATAATATCGTAGGTAGACTTTAATTTAAGGCATCTTACAATGCCTTAAATAAAAGTCCTACTACGATATATATGTTAACTCCAGTGACGCAGAGTCCCAATGTTCGAATCCCGCTGATGGAGAGTAAAATCTCCTTTGATTCATTCATTTAAAGATATATTATATAATATATAATATATAATACACTACATTATATATATATTATATATATATATATATAATATATATATATATATTTATAATATATTATATATATATATATATAATACGGTATAAATATAATATATATATATATATATATATATATATATATATATATAATATATAATTATATATATACTATATATATATATATATTATAGTATATATGATATATATATATATATATATATATATCAATATATATATATATATATATATATATATATATCATATATATATATATATATATATGCTTAACTATCCTCCTTCTTCTTTTTG
>JABUQX010019005.1:0-7500 GCA_015478945.1 Trachelipus rathkii
CCGAGAGATATCTGCGCTCGTTACTTACCCTTGAGTCTTATTTCTTAGAAATAAAAATAGTTATATCCAACAACAGTCCGAAATAATATAGTGAACAATAGTCAATTAATGGAGGGGACTTTGAGCCAAATTAAAAGTTCAACAGCGTATTCTATTTTAAAACAATTTGCGAAACTCGCGATTTTAGTTGAGTTTCCCCTGTTTGAGATTTTCTGTTACAGTTTTCTTTTTATACATTCTGTTTTTCACATTTAAGGGGGAACAATTATATATATATATATATATATTAATATATATATATATATATATTATATATAATATAATATATATATATATATAATATTATATATATATTTATATAAATATATATATATATATATATATATATATATATTATATATATATATATATTATACTTATCTATATATATATATTATATATATATATATATAATATTAATATATATATATAAGGAATTAGCAAATAATAAAAATATGAGGCAACCCTTTAAGTTTGAATTTCTCTTTTGTTTCAAATATTATATTTAACATGGTTTAATAATTTGCTAATCGACTTTGTTTTATATATATATATATATATATTTATATATATATATATATATATAATATATATATATATATATATATATTATATATATATAATAAAATAAATAAATTATTTATATATATATATATATATATATATATATTATAATATCATATCTTTTAAAGTTTTATGGTGCAGCATAAATGTTTTTTTATTTTTTTTTTCGCTATATTGGTATTATATGATACTAACAAATATTTAGTGTTTTGGAATAAACAGAATAAAAAAAATTAAAATAAAAAAAAGTTAATTATTAAAAATATCGTTCTTTTTTAAGAATCTTACGTTTGGCAGCGCCCGAGACAGAGCGACGTCTCGGGATATTTTTCTAAATTCAAAAATCTTTCCCGAAAACAAGAGAAACAGTGTTACTGCAAAGTTGATTCATGTAGGATTAGGTCGGAAATTTCTATCTTCGATCAATAATATACGTAGGTTTGTGTTTTATTGCATCGTCGATCCTTAATAGGTTTAGGTTTTGCCGTTTTACTGCCCTCTTAAGTTCTAGGTTATGTATGTTTGTTATGTATGGACAAATCTATATATGAAAACAAAACCAATACGGAACGTATTTTTAACCCAAAAACATTATTTTTTACGTTACCTTGAATTCTTTTCACTCGGTAGCACTAAAAGCCGTTTCCTTTCTCATGCAAAATGAAGTTTTGGCTTACTTTATCAATTAATTTTTAATACTTTCATAATTTCGTATCTATTTCGTTTCACATCTTTAATTAATTGCTAGTAATCACGTACTAGTAATATATGGAAAAAAAAAAGTGATAGTGTGGGTAAAAAATGTTAAAAAAAAACATTTATCTGCAACCATGGAAAAAGTAGATAACCTATTAATATATATATATATATATTATATATATATTAATAATATATATATATATATATATATATATATATATATATATTTATATATATATATATATATATATATACATGGCGTCGTCAGGGGGGGGCAGGGGGCGGGCAGCTGCCCCCCCTAGAAGTGTTTACTCTTAAAGTCTACCTGCGAATTTTTTGATCCAACTTCCCGTTTCCGGGTGGCATTAAGTATGTTTTTTTCGATTATATATATATTATATATATATATAATATATATATAATATATATATATATATATATATATATATATATAATATATATATTATATAATATAATATATATATATATATTATATTATTATATCTTATATAAATATATATGTATATATACGATTATAGAAATTGGAAAGGCTAGTTCAACCGCAAGTTTTTTCTTCGCCCACATTTTTCTCCTTGGCGGGATACCGGAAGTCTTCTCACTCATTTTTCAATATGCTCTTTTTAATTTTTGGTTTGATAGAACTGTGTTTTTGCTAATTCCATCTATTTTTTTAAAATTTTGATTGTTAATATAAATTCTAGATTTTGTGCTCATCAGCCTGATTCTCAATTCTTTATTAAGTATTTAAGGTCAAAGTAGCATTCAAATTATCACTCCGTGACGCCACTCTATAATTCAACACCGTGCCTCAGTTGTAAAAGTTTATTTTTTTAATTTCTCAAATTAAATTAGGGAATTTATTTAGGAGATTCCTTGGTACGTAAGTTTTACTTTAAATATTATAATAAACATTTTGTGTATTTAACTTCTTAAAAGTAGGGAAATTTTTGTAACACATGCATCTTACTTGTCAAATGAGGTTAGCTTTCATTTTTAAAAAAACTATTTTTCATTAAACAAAGGAAAATTAGTGGTTTTCACCCATAATTTGCTAATACTTTTTTAAATTTTTCTGTAACATCTTTTGAATGTTAGTAAAATACTTAGCCTTGACCATATTGAGGTAGAGATTACAGTAGTAGAACCATATATATATAATATATATATACTAATACTATATATATATTATATATATATACTATATATATATATATTATATATTAATATATATATATATATATATATATATATATACTATATATATATATATATATATATGATATAATATATATATATATTTTTTTTTTTTTTGGTGTATATTTTTATTTTTTATTTTTAAGAGGTCATGAATACATTTTTTATATATAAGAAGGGTGTGACGATGGTGGTAATTTCTTAACTATTCGTCATTGCAATTAATGACAAGTCGTGAAACTCACCAAAGGACGAAAATAATGGGGAGGGGGGTGTTGAATCACGACGTAAAACAGGGAATTGTGAATTGAAGAAAAATTTGTTCAAAAACACTAAAAACTAAGTATAAAACAGGACATGTCATTTAAACCCACTACAGAACTAAGTATACTATCGAGCTTTCGCTTTGCCGTTAAAGGTCAAGCCTGCTTCAGGAAGCAACATGTTCAACAGAAGCCATCCAATTCACGAGGGGTGCAACATATGGCGATAGCTTGTTAGTGGTTATGTCTACACTTTTTTTAGCTTGTTTAAAAGTAATTTCGATGATATATCATGGAGTTTTGAGAATTTTCTAATTTTGAAAGTCGCCTGCAGTTTTTATTAAAATTAGGTATGTTGTGGATATTTTATTTATTTATTATTTTCCTTTTTTTGTGTTTGATTAGTATGTTTTAAAATAGAAATGTTTTGTGTATTTATCCTATGGTTTGCATTTGTACGATGATAGGTGAGGGCAGAATTGATTTTGTCAGTATTAAGATCGTAATTGTGTTGATTAGTTCTTCTGGTGATGTCAGTGGTCTCTTCTATGTAAATCAGAGGACAGTCCCGGCATGGTATTTTATAAACACAGTTTGTTTGGGGATTTCTTGAGACTGGTGGTTTTAGGGAGTGTTTTAAGGAAAATGTATTATTTTGGGTAAATGATATGGACTTAGGTAAATGTTTTTTGATGTTGTGATCCAGGTGGAATGGGAGAGGAATGAAAGTTAAATTTGTGTCCTTTTGTTGTTGAGAGGTTTGGTAAAATTTTCTTTTTGCTTTCTGGAAGGCAGAAGTGATGATATGAGGGGGATATTTGAGTTGTGTGAAAGTAGAAAAGAGGTATTTGGTTTCCGTTTGTAGGTGGTTGGGGGAGCAGATTTTTAGGGCTCTGAGGTATAAGGATGTAAGAGTTGCTATTTTTATGTTAGTGGAGTGCGATGAATACCAGTGAATATAGGATGGGTGGGAGGATGGTTTTCTATAGACTGCATAAGTGATTTGTGAGGATTGTTCCCAAGTTAAAAATGTATCCAGAAATACCTCTTCTCTACTTTCACACAACTCAAATATCCCCCTCATATCATCACTTCTGCCTTCCAGAAAGCAAAAAGAAAATTTTACCAAACCTCTCAACAACAAAAGGACACAAATTTAACTTTCATTCCTCTCCCATTCCACCTGGATCACAACATCAAAAAACATTTACCCAAGTCCATATCATTTACCCAAAATAATACCTTTTCCTTAAAACACTCCCTAAAACCTCCAGTCTCAAGAAATCCCCAAACAAACTGTGTTTATAAAATACCATGCAGGGACTGTCCTCTGATTTACATAGGAGAGACCACTGACATCACCAGAAGAACTAATCAACACAATTACGATCTTAATACTGACAAAATCAATTCTGCCCTCACCTATCATCGCACAAATGCAAACCATAGGATAAATACACAAAACATTTCTATTTTAAAACATACTAATCAAACACAAAAAAGGAAAATAATAGAATCTGTATATATCCACAACATACCTAATTTCAATAAAACTGCAGGCGACTCAAATTAGAAAAAATTCAAAACTCCATTATATTATCATCAAATTACTTTAAACAGCTAAAAAATGAACACATAACCAACTAACAGCTATCTCATATGTTGCACCCCTCTGAATTGATGGTTTCTTTAACATTTGCTTCCTGAAGAGGCTTGACGTTTAACCGCAAGCGAAAGCTCGAGTAGTGTACTTAGTCTTAGTGTTTAAATGACATGTCCTGTAATATACTTAGTTTTAGTGTTTTAAAGAAATTATTCTCATCCCACCTCCCTGTTTTACGTCGTGATTCAACACCCCCCTCCCCATTATTTTCGTCCTTTGGTGAGTTTCACGACTTGTCATTAATGTAATCGACGAAATAGTTAAGAATTACCACCATTGTCCACACCCTTCTTAATATAATTAAAATGTAGTTATTCATACCTTAAAAATAAAAAAATAAAATATGCCACCTAGGAATAAAAAAAAAAAAAAAAAAAACAAAAATATACATCAAAAAAAGTAAAAAAAAAAATATAATATATATATATATATATATTATAAAATATATATATATATATATATATATATATATATATATATATATATATATATATATATATATATATATATACATAGTATATTTATATAAATATATATATAAATACTATTGTTTTAATTTTATAAGGGGGGGGGGGGGAAAAAAGAAAAAAAAGATCTAGAGATAAAAAAAATTGGGGACAAAAAATTTTAATTTTAAAAGCCGGGTGGTAGGGGTGAAAACGAAGAAGATACCAATAATCAACTAAGACTACAATCAAGAGGCAATCCTCCTCTTCGCATATTTCGCATGAATGAAAGAACGCCACACCCAGGCCCACAACCTCGAACGAGTCCAAGATATAGGGTCCAGATTTCGGAGCTAGCGTTTCAGTAGATGAATCACGAACAGGATGACATTGGTAGATAACGTTGGCATTCATTACGAATTTCGGACTGAGAAAAAGAAACAAGTTACTGAATGGTGTTTGATCCACCTAAGACCTATAATTTTTTGGAAGATGCTTTACCCACTTAAAGAGGAAATTCATTATGAATGGTTGGAGACATATTCCCTTGGCTGACATATTCAGCAGGCGCTAAAGGGGTATTTCTGCAAGTTTTTTGTATTTTTTAATTCCCACAAATTTAAATTTTGTCAAGAGGAGTCTAAAGGCTATTTAATAATAAGACCTTTCACTGATAATAAAGATGTTCACATGTGGTTTGTAAGAAACATACAAACACAGAGTGTCATAAAACTGCTGTTGAAGCTGCAAGATTTTCCTACAGGACGTGCCGGAAGACATCCAAATTAACCAGCATTCTAAGAAAATAGAAGAGATAAAAAAATAATATCTCAATAATGTCTTGCCAATGAATTTTCTGGTACGGCGCGATTTACAGTTCGGGCCAATAAATCAGTTAGATGGACAGTAAACCAAGATTAAGAAACCTCATTTTTTAGGTACAGGGATAAGTCATTGAAAATCAAAGTTTATGAGAATGGGCGAAGAAAAAATGGCCAAATATCAATCAGTTCAGATCCGGAGAAGTGAGATCGGATTTCTTTTAATGTGGTACTACAAAAGGGAAGCATCGTTATAGGTAAAGGAAGCGTGCGCGTATAGCTTACTAGCAGATGAAATCGCTGATATTTCTGGAAAGGAACATTTAACCATGGGGTTGCGCTATTTTGACAAAGAGTCCGATGAAATCAAAGAGGAATTTATTGGCTTTGTAGAACTGAAAGCGCTTGACGCAAAAACCATTGCGAAAGCCATTGACGATTTTGTCACGACCAAAGAATTGCGTGGGCTTGGGTTTCGAAATCACTGATATTTCTGGAAAGGAACAATTATCCATGGGGTTGTGCTATTTTGACAAAGAGTCCGATGAAATCAAAGAGGAATTTATTGGCTTTGTAGAACTGAAAAGCGTTGACGCCAAAACGCATTGCGAAAGCCTTGACGATTTTTGTCACGACGAAGAATTGCGTGGCTTGGTTTCGATGGCTGTTCTACGATGTCTGGAAAAGAAGGAGTTAACCAAGCAATATTGCGGAAAAGGTATAAAAAAGCATTGTTCTTTCATTGCTTTTCACACAAACAAAATCTAGTAGTAAATGATTTGAACACAAAACCAGAAATCCGCAATACTATAAAGGACATTATTACGGTTTTATGTTAGTCGGTCTTGAGAAGAAAATTAATGCCAAATATCCCAAGCCAATGCCAGACCAGATGGTCTGAACAACACAAGTGCATCAGAGTGTTTAAGGAGCACTTTGTACGAATGATGCAAGCATTAAAAATCCTTTCCATTGAAGGAAATACCGCCACAAGAAAAAGCGCTTTTCAGTTGCATTCAGTGGCATGTAAGTCGTCATTCCTCATGGCTATGATATTGACCGCGAAGTGCTCTGCGATGTTAGAGCCAGTTGCAAATGCTCTCCAATCCAAGACCTTGGATATCGTCAAAACCTCGCAGCACATTCAACATATTGTAAAACAATGGAAAAAAAAAATTTGGGGGTTTATTTTTAGGAAGCCCATCCCCCCCCCGGGGAAAAGGAAAATGAAAAAAAAGAAAAAAAAAAAAAAAAAAATTCCAACAGATGAAGTGTTAAAAGAAGCTAATCAAATCGCTGAGCAACTGGGACTTGATCTGAATATACCACATATATTTGGCAGGCAGCAGCACCGCAGCAACCATCCAGCAACAAATCCCACGGAGTTCTGGAGAATATCCTTAATAACTCCGAATCTGGATTCTATAACCTCTTCTTTGGAATTACGGTTTTCTACTGAAAATACACCTTTATGCATTGACATATCTACATCATTTCCACATGCTACTCATAACAATCGATGAGTTAAAGGAAACGACAGCTTCATTTTATAGTTTTTACCATACCACTTAGAAGGCATAGAAGAAGAGCAAGACCTTTGGTAAATAATTTGGAAGGACAAGAAACTGAGTAGTGAAGACCTAAAAATATTGCTATCTCCCAAGTCTTAAAGGAGTCTGAACCTTTCTTTCCGTCGACGAAAAAGGTTTTGATGATACTACTCGCCCAGCCATGCACCACCAGTACAGTAGAACACTCTTTCAGTACTCTACGAAGGATCAAGACTTGGC
>JABUQX010019005.1:10000-21867 GCA_015478945.1 Trachelipus rathkii
ATAAATATTAAATATTAATATATTATATTATATATAACTATATATATATATATATATATATATTTAAAAGGTTAATGATGAAGGACATTGCTAAACAGCAATTTAAATATGAACTCAATTTTTAAAGTTTGCAAAGCGTACTTTGCGTAGTGGCACACAAAGAAACAAATAAACAAATAAACAAACGAGAAAAAAGAACGAGAGAAACAAACAAACAAAATCTAACCAACTAACCAACTAACAAACGAACAAACAAACAAACAAAAAGAAACAAACAAACAATCAAACAAACTACTAAATGAACAATCAAACAAACAAAGAAAGAAATTAAGAAATAACCAAACAAACAAACAAACAAAAGAGAAAGAAAGAGGAAAGAAGGAAACAAACAAAAAGAAAGAAAGAAAGAAACAAAAATGAAACAAACAAACAAACAAACAAACAAAAGAGAAAGAAAGAGGAAAGAAAGAAACAAACAAAAAGAAAGAAAGAAAGAAACAAAAATGAAACAAACAAACAAACAAACAACTAAATGAACAAACAAAGAATCAAGCAAAGAAAAAAAATCAAGAAACAAGCAAACAAACAAGCAAAGCAAGAAACAACAAGCAACAAGCAAAAGAGAAAGAAACAAACAAACAAAAAAAAAGTAGGAAAGAAAGAAACAATCCAACTAACTAACAAAAGGAACACAACAGATCAAAACAAATTACCAAAGGTGCAAAACGAATCGAACTAAAGAAGGAAAGTAAAGCATTGAAAGGAGTTTAAAGAGCAAACAAACAAACATTTTACATAAACAAACAAACTCCACATCGATAATTAACTGTAGCACGGTGACTAATTTGACCACACACAGTATTAACTTGCTCGATTTTAAGGAATCAAATTACTACTAATAGTGATATAACTTAACCAAACATACCTTAATCTAATCAGTACCCCACTAAGTACATTTATCTCAGCTAAAGTTGGTCGAACACCGCACCGCACCGCACCGCACAGCATTGCATTTGTCTAGTTTGCCGCTAGCCACACTAGTCTTCTTTATTTTTTCGTTTCACTCAAATCCTACCTTCCACTGGTGCGTTTGCCATACTTAGTCTCAGTTCGAATATCATATATGTAGGTAATTTTGGTATATATTTTAGTTTGATTTTTGTTTGTATCTTTTAGTTTGTTTGTTATTGTTTCTTTTGATATTTTTACGTATTTTGATGTGGATTTACATATTTATATTTTTTTTCCTAACTTATTTTATTATTGTTGCATGTATTATGATTATTTTTTCTTATCTTATATCTTATCTTATTATTATGTACTCATATATAGTTATGTTTCTTTAGACTTTAGTAGCTCTGTCTTGGTATTATTAGTCATAGTATTATTAGTATTATTATTTCTTTGGCTTGAATTTTTGTTTGTTCATTTTATGGTTGTATATGTATTGTTTTGTTTGATTTCATTTATTATATATATATCTATATTATATAATATAGTATAATATTATTATATATATATATTATAGTATATATATATATATATATATCTGAATATATATTTATTATATATATATATATATATATATATCTAATAGAACTTCTTCTAGTCTAACAATATACATCTGGCGGTTAAAAAGAAGTCATTAACCGCGTGGCATGTAAAATATTGACTACCTATGAACCAGCTTACAACATTGAAGAATATATTTCACAAATGAGGTAAGCCTTTTTTAAAATAAAAATGGGGTGTTAAAGTGACTACATTAACTAAGTATGATGAAGGGGAAACAAAGTTAAGGGGGGAATTTGTATAGTATGCCTGTTTATATATAATATATATATATATATATATATATATATATATAATATATTTATATATATTATATATTATTATTATATATATATATTATAATATATATATATATATATATATATATATATATATATATATATATATATATATGTTATATCGTCTGCATAATGTGGCAGATGAATCAGCAAGCGTTTATTTGCTGTCTTTCAACTTACTGAGATGTTTACAGCTGTACCTGATTATTTATATACATTATTCTATATATATATATACTATATATATATATATTATTATATATATATATTATATTATATATAATATACTATATATAATACTATATATATATATATACTATATATTATTATATATATATATATATATATTCTCATATTATATAATATTATTATATATATTTATGATTATCATTTGGTATTACAGGCTCACACATACTCCCACGGTTACTGGGCCTTTTCAATTATATATATATATATTACTATATATATATATATATATTATTTATATATATATTATATATATATTATATATATATATTATTATATATATATGAGTACTGTAGATGTATCTAAACTGTAACCAATCTCTGTCTATTTAAAAGGTATTGATAAATATATGTACACAAAGGAACTCGGTGTTGGTTACAACAATGCTATTCCCTAGCTTGTGTGAGTGTGTGTATGTGGGTTTGTGTGCATGTGTGTGAGTGTGTGTATGTATATATACCCTGAGTCCTTCCTTTTTCCATTTTCTCTCTCTTGGTGTTTTTTACACACCCCTTTTCCTACTTCGACTTCCAATCCGCCCTTCCGCTCCAATCCTCAACGCCTTTCCTAACGACTCGACTTGGACGAGAAAATGCAAACGAGTTGTTTGTACTCGCTTTACGTAATTATTGGAAATTGATATATGTTATGTATTTGTTTAAAGAAATTGTTATTAGAAATGAAATAAAATATTTTTTTCCAATTTACGGGAAAGTTGAAAACACGAGTTGTGTTTTCACTTTACGTAAATGTTTTAAATTTATCAAAATTTTATTTCGATTTACAGGGAAAACGTAAAAATGAGTTTGTTCTCGCTTTACGTAATTATTGAATATTGATATAGCTTACGTTTTTGTTTAATGAAATTATTAAAAACATGAAATACCTCTTTTTTTCCCTGTTCGAGAGAGATCTTAAATGGACGTTTTCGTTTTACGTAATATTACTTTTAAGGAAATATTAGAAATATACGGGTTCGTTTAAATTACTAGAAAGATGTTACAATGAATTGTATTTTCACTTTACGTAGCTGGAAATATTTAAAGTTTATTTTCGAATTTGGAAAATATGAAAATGAGTTGCGTTTTCATTCTGCATAATTATTAGAAATATAATAAAGTTTCTTATCTATTTTCGGAAAGACACAAAAATAAGTTCAGCTTTCGCATCATGTAATAATTATTAGAAATATATCTAATAAATATTTCTCTCGATTTACGGGAAATATGTAAAAATGAGCAATGATTTCGTTTTACGCAATTAATGGAAGTAAATAATTTATGTTTATACTTAAAGAAATGGTTAGAGATATATTAAATGTTCTTTTGGTTTCCAAGAAAAATGTAGGTATTTAGGAAAATGTATTACGTTTTTTTTCGCTTTACGTTATGAAAATAAATAGATGAAAGTTGCACTTTAACTGAACAGATTGATTTAAAATCGGTCAATTCTTCTGTTTTACGAGATAATTAAAGATAGTGTTTACTTATAGTTTTTATTTCTAGTTAACTTACAAATAAAAGCAAATCATGGACATTTAAATCGCAAAACGAGATCCCATTTTGCTTTCATTTTAAATGTTTCGTTTTACGTACACCTTAACGTAAATATCAAGTTATAATATTCGTTTTACGAAGAGATCTGAATACAGGAAGGCTAAATTTAGGCAGACAACTGAAAATACATCCAATTCAGTTGTGCTAAAATACATTTTAAATTGACATATTCAGTTGCATTCGCTTTACGTTAATGATCAAAGAACAACTTTATCATACGAATTCAAATGAGAAAAAGAATATTTGTAAAAGGAAAAGTACACATACATACATACATACAACTACAACCATCAAAATATTCACAACTACACTAACACCTACTCCTACCCACACGAATATATATATATATATATATATATATATATATATATATATATTATTATATATTATATATATTATATTATATATATATACTATATATTATATATATATATATATATATATATATATATATATATATATATATATATATATATATATATATATAATACTATAATAATATAATATATTAGTAATATTATATATATATATATATATATATATATATATATGCTTACATTAAACTTAAATAAAGAGACCACTTCAACTTTGAATTATAATACTTTTGGTAATTATTAAATTAATTAAGAAAATTTTGAAGATCAATTCAAAAATGTTTTTCTTTTTTTTTATTTCTTTTTATTTGACATTTGAATGAATTGCAACGGTTCTAATTTCGAAGAGAATTATTAACTTATATTTCCTCCTCTTTATTATTATTATTATTATTATTATTATTATTATTATTATTATTATTTTTTTTATTATTATTATTATTTTATTTTTTTTTTATTATTATTATTATTATTATTATTATTATTATTATTATTATTATTATTATTATTATTATTATTATTATTATTATTATTATTATTATTATTATTACAATTGTTGTTGTTGTTTTTGTTGATCTCATTCTTATTGCTGTTATTACTGAATTTTTATTATTAATGACTCATCGAAATTTAACAGACTTTAAGTTAAGAAATGCTACACACCAACACACACACAACACATCACATATATATTATAATATATTATATTATATATATATATATAATTTATATATAATATATATATATATATATTATATATATATATAATATATATTATTATATAATGAAGTGCATCTTGACTTGTTAACTGTTATTAACTGTTGTTTCTGGACAAGTAAACATCAATGCAAGGAACTTTTAATTCATTTATATGCAATAATAAAAAGTTAATATATTTCTATTTTGGTAAAAAAATATTAATATATATATATATATATATCTATATATATATATTATAAATATATAAAAAGATAATTGAATATACTTTTTTTGCGAACAATTTTCCCATGACTGAATCGACCACCCATAGATGTCTTTAGCAAGTTAAAAACTAATGACAATCTTTATTAACGTCTAAAAGTCCCATTTTGAAACTTAACATAAAACAAGACACACTAGAGTCTTCTCAACTGATAACGCAGCATGCTATTGAATAATGAATTGTAGCAAAGAAGGTGATGATTATTTATAATGAGATATGTTTGAGTGAAGATTTTTTATAATGAAATGTGTTGAGTGAGATGATTGTTTTGGTGTGTTTGAACTTTGAACAGTTCGTGTATTTTAGGTTGATTTTCAGAGATAAAAAGAAAAATTGCTGGGGTGCAAATTTTGTTAAACAATTTTTTTTTGTGTTTAGTTGTATTTTAAAAGAAATATGACTTAAAAAATAAGATGAAGAATGTAAAACAAATTAAGATAAGAAGAAAAAAAGAGAAAGAGAAAGAGAAAGAGAAAGAAAAAGAGAAAGGAGAAAAAGAAGAATGTGAAAAAGAAGAAGAAGAAAAAAAAGAAAAAAAGATAGAAAAAAAGAGAGAATAAAGAAAGACAGAAAGAGAAAAAGAAAAAAAAGACAGAAAAAAAAAAAGAAGAAAAAAAAAAAAAAAAAAAAAAAGAAGAAAAGAAGAAATAGAAGAAATAGAAGAAAAAAAGAAAAAGAAGAAAAAAGCAAAAGAAGGAGAAATGGAAAAGAAAAGACGATATGATGGCGCAGAAGAGAAGAAGAAGAAGAAGAAAGAAGAAGAGAAGAAGAAAAGAAGAAGAGAAGGAAGAAGAAAGAAGAAAAAAAGAAAAAGAAAAAGAAAAGAAAAAGAAAAAAAGAAAAAGAAGAAGAAGAAGAAGAAGAAAAAGAAGAAAAAGAAAAAGAAATAGAAGAAGAAAAAGAAGAAAAAGAAAAAGAAGAAAAAGAAGAAAAGGAAGAAAGAAGAAAAGAAGAAGAAGGAAGAAGAAAAGAAAAAAAAAAGGAGAAGAAAAGAAACATGAGAGATGAGAACGAAGAAGAAGAGAGAAGAAGAGAAGTAAGAAGAAGAAGAAGAAGAAATTCAATGACCACTCTTAAAACGCATTCTTTTGATAAACACAGGAAATCTTCATTCGCTCACGACCAAAGAGATATATCTAAAATAACACTGTAACTGCAGTATAATAATAATAATAATAATAATAATATAATAATGTAATATATAATATAATAATATTAAATAATATAATATTAATATAATAATAATAATAATATAATATAATAGATAATTAATTTATTAATATTAATAATTATAATAATTAATACTAATAATAAATAATAATAGTCATAATAATTCAATAATATAATAGTAATACATATAATAATTAATAATAATGAATATCAATAAAATAATATAATAATAATAAATATATTATATATATAATAATATATATAATATAAAGTAATAATCAATGAGAGAGAGGAGAGAGAGAGACAGAGGGAATGAGAGAGAGAGAGAGGATGAGAGAGAGAGAGAGAGGAGGGGGAGAGAAGAGAGAGAGAGAGAGAGAGAGAGAGAGAGAGAGACGAGAGAAGGAGAGAGAGAGAAGAGGAGAGAGAGAGAGAGGGAGAGAGAAGAGGGAGAGAGAGAGAGAGAGAGAGGAAGAGGAGAGAGAGAGGAGAGAGAGAGAAAGTAAGAAAGAAAAGAGAAAGAGAGAAGAGAGAGAGAGAAGAGAGAAAGAGAGAGAGAGAGAGAGAGAGAAAGTTGGAAGTATTTTTAATGAAATAAACAGAAGAGGAAATACGCTAATTTATAAATTTAAAAACAGACAATAAAAAAACGTTATAGGAAGAAGAAGGAATAATCAATAAAATATTAAAACATTTGAGAAACGAAATTTAAATCAATTCATAAAAAAAAAAAAAAAAAAAAAAAAAAAAAAAAAAAAAAAAGAATTCATTTAATGAAAAAAATGGGAGTTTTTTATTTTATTTAAAAGAAGGAAAAAAAATTGAATAAACAAGAAGAAGATGAATACAAAAATATTAATAAAAGGATATGAATTAAAAGGATGAAAGACATCTGTAAAGGAATTTGTTAATATGTCATTTGTACAACAGTTTACTTATCCCTTTTTCATGTGTAATTTTACAATACACATACGTACATACATACATACATACATACATACAAATGTGCGTACGTACATTATATATGGATTCTTTTTAAATATCCTATTATCCTAGAAGTAAATCATTTACGTAGTGTGTTTGGCTGTATATATACTGTGTACTATATATATATATATATATATATATATATTATTATTATATTAATATAGTATATATATATTATTATATATATATATATATATTAATATTATTATTATTAATATATATATATATATATTGATGTGTGTGGTTGTGTGTGTGTGTGTGTGTTTTCTTAGAATATATATATATATATATATATATATATATATATTATATATATATATACTATATATATAGATACTATATATATAATATATATAGTATATATATATATTATATATATATATATATATTATAATATTTATATATATCATGTGTGTGTGTGTGTGTTAGCTGTGTCTTATATTATATATATATAATATATATATATATATATATATATTTATTTATATATATACGTATATATATATATATATATATATTATATAATATATTATTTATATATTAATATATAGATATAATATATATATATATATAATAATATATATATTATATATATATATATATATATATATTATTTAATATATATTTATATTTTTATATAATAATATATATTATATATATATATATATATATAGATGTGTGTGTATGTGTTTGTATGTATGTTTGTCTTTCTATTTAAATAGCACCTAACCCTTTTTTTTGTCCTTTCATTTAACCCACATTTAAAAACGGCAATTTTCTCTCCAAGTGTCTACTTCTTAAGGGATTTTAAATGTGAAATTAAATTATGAAGGTGTTTTTAACAGTACTGTTAACATATAAGTTAATTTAACTGGACAATGGAGTTTAAAAAAAACCTTTAAGCACTTTCTTTTTTGTCTATAATTAAATTCTATAAAGTCAATTGACAATTTTGTCTATTGGTTAAAAACTTATTTTATAACATAGTTAGATATGAATGAATTGACTACGTATAAATACAAAGCAAACTTTATTGACTTCATAAAAAACTCACACATTATGTTTTTAAAATCTGAATATTAAAATAAATACTAGAATATGATGTTTAAAGTCCCCCAAAATTAAAAATTATTGTTCTATAACTTGGTATTTTAAGCTTCTTTTTTTTCTTTTCTTTTTTTTTTTTTTTTTGGATTTTGTCTCCGCAGGAACTGACAAAGATGCTCTCCAGGAGTCTTTAGAATAAAAAACATTAGCGTATTATATATAGTGACAAGGGACAAAAGACAAAGGTAATAAGCAGATTTGATGGTAGATTTTATACGAAGATTTATTTTAAATACAAATATTCGGTAAGTGAAGATTGAATAAATTTTAGTTTTCTGATTTTTACAAATATTAATACTGCTTTTTTATTTTTTTATTATGCCTTTCATTATTTTCTTTTTCATTATTTGTCTGCTTATTTATCAGTATTGCTATTCTTTCCTTTTGTTTTTTTCTTTCTTCTTTTATTTCTCTCTCTCTCTCTCTCTCTCTCTCTCTCTCTCTCTCTTCTCTCTCTCTTCTGTCTCTCTCTCTTCTCTCTCTTCATCCTCCTCTTCTCTCTCTCAAGGACTTTTAAAACAAAATCTGAATAAATGTCGTGATTTGGAGGTCTCTCTTCTTATCTATCTTCGTCATCTTCTCTCTCTCTTCTCTCTCTCTCTCTCTCTCTCTCTCTCTCTCTCTCTCTCTCTCTCTCATAAACAAAAAATTTAAACATTTATGATATTGCCGAAGATTTTACTTCAACCGATGTAGTAACAGAATTTGACTTAACAGCTCGTACTTGACAAAGCGACAAAGAAAAAAAGATAGTTTTCTCATTGAATGTTACAACCTTCTTAGTGACGTCATTGATTACCTCATTGATTACGTCATTATATTATATGAAAAATGAAGAAAGAGGAAATTTGATTATGATTCTTCTGTCTACCAAATCAATACTGTCTCGATAATTTATTCGAAAATATAAATGTTATTCCTGATAGATATTTTATTATTTTTTAATGGGACGGATATCTTAGTTAAATATATTATAATAGTATCAAAATACATAATATTATTGAAATAGTATCAAAATACATAATATTATTGAAACAGGTATTAAGAATTTCGTTTATTATTTTATTCATAATCATCAAGTACAGTTTTTAAGTCACCTACAAATCTTAATGTAAAATAATCACATCTTTATATTTCGGCAGAAATTACCTACCATTGTTATAGATTGTTTAATAAATAATAATTCATATTATCTATATTCTACCTTCATACATCATCATCATCATCATCATCATCATCATCATCATCATCATCATCATCATCATCATCATCATCAATCATCATCATCATCATCATTATCATTATCATTATCATTATCATTATCATTTATTATCATTATTATTATTATTATTATTATTATTATTATTATTATTATTATTATTATTATTATTATTATTATTATTATTATTATTATTATTATTATTATTATTATTATTATTATTATTATTATTATTATTATTTTTATATATATATATATATAATATATATAAATGTTTTATACATATATGTATATATATAAATGTAATACATAATTATATAGATTATATATGTTATATAGTATATATATATATTATATATATATATAGTGAGTGTGTGTGTGGTGAGTAAGTGTTTGTATGTGTCTGTGTGTGAAATTAAAAAATGTTTGTTTTATTGCTTAATTTTTCGACGATTAAATAAAGATTTATCGGAAATATTGAAATTGGGGGAATCTTTTTTTCTACACCTTTGTTTTTATGTTATAAGATTATTAAGCTCTCTTATTTCTATCATTTTCAGGCCACACATAGACTCAGACAAATATTCCGCAAATATAATATTAGTCGCTATATATATATATATATATATATATAATATATATATATATATATATATATATATATATATATATATATATATATATATATAGTATACTATATATAATATATATATATATATTATTACGCAGCCCCAAAGTAAATATATAGTATATATATTATATATATATAGTATATTATATTAATATATATTGATCCTATATATAATATATATATATATAATAATATATATATAATATATATATATATATATATATATATGTATTTATATATATATAGTATATATTATAATATATATATATTTATACTATATATTATTATATATATATATATGTATATATATTATATATTATACTATATATATATATAATATAATTTATATATAGTATATATATATAATAATATACCAATACTTAACAATAATACTAACCATTTGAAAATAAACAGAAAAGTTATTCCTTTTTTTTTTTTTTTTTACTAATTTTGTTCATCGTTTAACGTCTCCTGATGCGTTCTAATGACTCTTCAGTATTTGCACATCATTTTACATGTTTAAAGGAAGGTTATTTTAGGGTTTCCTGTCACACAAAAGAAGAGAGGCGACAAATGCAAGCCTTGAAGGACGCCTCGGTATAAAATTAGTGATTTTTTTTTTTGTATGTGTTTTTTTAGTATTGGAATGACTGCTATTATTATTATTATTATTATTATTATTATTAATTTTATTATTATTATTATTATTATTATTATTATTATTATTATTATTATTATTATTATTATTATTATTATTATTATTATTATTATGTATTATTTTATTATTAATTATTTATTAATTTTATTATTATCATTATAATTATTATTATTGCTATTATTATTATTATTACTATTATTATTATTATTAGAAGTATAGTAGTGGTAGTACTATTAGTAGTAGTAATAGTAGTAGCATGGGCGTATACAGGGGGGGCAGGGGGGCACTTGCCCCCCCTTTAAATATTGGCGAAATAAAAACATGAACCTTATGTTTGCCAGACGAGTGTTTTAAGGGTTTTATTAGTAGAAAAAACTGAAAAAGATACATCAATTAAATAATGAAGATAGTAATTTAGGAATTTAACGTAAACTTATATATTTTTCTAAAGAGTTTTAATGTGTTTTCGTTTCAAATATATATACTATATATACTATATTATATATATATTAATTATATATATATATATATATAATATAATATATTATATATATATATAATATATATATTATATATATATTATCCTCAACCTTTCCTCGCGCTAATGAAAAATCCTCGCCTACGCCATCAGAGTAAGTAGTGATGAGTAGTTAAGCAGCCTACAAGTAGTGGTAGCTGTAAAATAAATGACCTGAGTAGTGCTATTGGTATTTCTGTAGTAAAGGTATAAAATAGTAGTTGGAATGCTTCATTATTCTATTATATATATTATATATATATAATTATATATCTTATATTATAATATATAATATATTATATATATATATATATATATATATATATTATGTTATATAATATATTTATTGAGAGAGAGAGAGACAAGGAGAGAGAGAGGAGAGAGAGAAGAGGGAGAGGAGAGAGAGAAGAGAGAAGAGAGGAGAGAGAAGAGGGAGAGGGAGAGATGCAGATAGTAGTGGTAGCGAAATAAAATAAATGATTAGAGGATGCACGCGGTTGTAATTATTTAAGAGGTAAAAAGCTACGCGAATATGATATTAAAATTTTCTAATTATACGTACTATAATGT
>JABUQX010019006.1:0-7500 GCA_015478945.1 Trachelipus rathkii
ACGCATAATAGGGTAAAATATAATAAACTATGATGCTACGTTTAAAGTGTTAATTCTTTAATTTATTTAATTGTAAACATTATTATAATAGGACTTCCATAATTAGAAGAAAAAAAAATTAGTATGAAAACAGGCCTATCAAAGTGATGCAAGTTATTGACAGGCCCTAGGATGCGGCGTTGGTTTTTGCATTAGCATGTTGTGTGATTGGTTCTTTATACTAGTGGGCTGGAAGTCTTGATAGGCCCATGTGGCTTCTTACTGTCTATACTTTGTTAAAGGCCTACGCATAGGTCTATTCCTTCTCTCTGAACATGCAATTTAATTAAAGTTAGATAGAATCTATAACTTCCAGCACTTAATTTTTTTAAAAGTGTGATTTATTTTTCCTATTAACATGAACTCCTTATTCACATGGGTATTTATGTAGTTGGTGTCTGCCATCTAACATTTAGTTGTTGTTCAATTTGTAAATTGCAATTTTGTTATATGGTAATGAAGTTTGCACATGAGCATGTGTTTGAAAAATATTTATTTTGACAGGGACAGTCTCAATAGGCCCAAAGTTTACCCTATTATTATAGGGTAAACTTTGGTTTACCCTAGGCCCTAAAGTAAGCTTTGTTACTTGTACTATGGTTAACTTTTTGTGTACTATGTTTGATGGGTGAATTGACTGAATTCTGTAAGGCATATTATAGGTATTAATTTATAAACGTTATTATTATAGGATTTCCATAATTAGGAGAACATAAAAATGCAAAAAAGCAACATTGGCCTACCAAAGACTGTCCCATCCTATCCCATCTCTCAGTACATGCAATTTAAGGTGAGATAGAAACTTCAACTTTCAACACCTAATCTTTTTTTTAATAATAGAATTTAAATCAAGTGAAACCACATAAACTAAGCTCTATGCAATCCAAATCTACCATTATCCAACAAAGTTAACAATGTCATTTTATTTTTTCTCGTTTACTTCACTCCCTACTCAACACAGTGGTATTTATGCAGTTGATGTCAGCAATCTAAAATTCAGTTATTCAAAATGTAAACTGCAAATTTTTTATACTAATGAGAACCTAAAATAGAGGGTAATTTTATATTGGTAATTGTTTACAGTAAGTGCCTCTAAATAGATTTTTTATAAAAAATCACAGCAATGACTTCTAAATAAATTTGTAATAAAGCGCATAAAGACATCTATATAAATGATTTGTCCTCTTTAGGAAAAAAAGTTAGACTCAAAGTGGAATAATCCCATATGGTTTTCTTATACTCCAACTGACTGAAATTTTGTTTTATCGCACTTTATGAAGTAGGCGACAATACAAAGAGCGAGGAAAGGGAAGACAGTAGCCAATAGATAAATCAGTGTAAAAAGTGATCTTTAAAAAAATTTTAATTTTGAAAAATTTTGCAAGCTGATTTATATATATATATATATATATATATATATATATATATATATATATATATATATATATATATATATATATATATATATATATATATATATATATATATATATATATATATATATATATAATATATATTTTATATATATATCTATATATATATATATTATACCGTATATATATATACTATGACAATATATATTATACTATTACACTATTACTATTATTATACTATTACTAATATATATATATATATATATATATATATATATATATATATATATATATATATCTATATATATTATAAACTCAGGTTGGGTCCAAGTACAAGTACTTGTATTTAAGTACACTTTTTTGGAGTACTTGCACTTGCAAAGTCTAAAACTAATATATATATATATATATATATATATATATATATATATATATATATATACAGTGTTTCTTTCAGACAATTTTCTCCGGGGGGGCTTTACAGAGATTCGGGGGGGCACATAAGTATAACATAAATTACATAAAATTAAAGGATAATGATATTCTTGTCACTTGTCAGCTAATCTTAGTCTTATTAGTTACTGTCTTACTGAATTAGTAAATATCCGAAATTATAACCAAATCTTTAGTTGTAAAAATATAGCAATCTATTTATGAAATTTTTTGGGAAGTTAGATAAATAAAATAACATAAAGGTACGAAAATATTATTATGAGAGAATATTATAATTAAAATTCATGAGTAATATCTTACTGAATTAGTAAATATCCGAAATATAACCAAATCTTTAGTTGTAAAAATATAGCAATCTATTTATGAAATTTTTTGGGAAGTTAGATAAATAAAATAACATAAAGGTACGAAAATATTATTATGAGAGAATATTATAATTAAAATACATGAGTAATATGACTTTTTCAAATAAGGAAATAGATCTTTGGTAAAAAATAAATTTTATATATATATATATATATATATATATATATATATATATATATATATATATATATATATATATATATATATATATATATATATATATATATATATATATATATATATATATATATATATATATATATATATATATATATATATATATAACACTTCCGTAGGCCGTAGCCCCGACGTTAGTACTTAGTAAGTTAGGGGTATTAAAGAAGTAAGTTTAAAGGAATCGTATACGACGAGTTTTCTTCGTCGCATACAAGTCTACTGTTTTTTCTAGAAAATCCTCAGTTGGAATCTCAGACCCCTCGATGCTTATCATCATACAATGCATTAAGGTTTCTGGCAGCATTCTATTTCTTGTCTTACTTAGTATTCGGTTTATAGTACTGAACGATCTTTCTACCGAGGCTGTCGTTACAGGAATGACAAGAAGGATTTCACAGACCTTTTGTAACTCGCAATACCCCACGTCCGCTTCCAATATTTTCGACAATGGACTTTCATCTGCTTTAAATATTTCGCTTTCAAGCATGGAATTGATATAAAAATTGAAGGAGTTCAGGTCAGCTAATACACCTTCAGTATTAAGCATCGGAAATCTGTCACAAAATTTTTTAACTTCAATATCCGGTAAATTTGTTAATGACTGAAACGTCACAAAGCGACTAGCAGATATCATTATATCAATTGATTTGTCGTTGAACCTTTCTTCAATTTCTTCGATTACACTATCGCAGTATATCTTCATCCCTTTAAATGCATTTTATCTTCATCAGCAATCAGGCGCACTTCAGATGCAAACTTCTCCATTATTTCACACCGAACGTTTTTTTTGTAAGTCACTATTGAGGTCCCCACACTGATTTGCAATATTTTGCAGGTGCAATTTTGTTCCAGTAATTAGGGGGATGACTTTGGTCATACTAAAGTCCTTCTTTTGCAAAGCATTGCTAAGATAAGAGAGTGCACTAAGGAGTTGCAATTTCATTACATAACAGGTTGACAAGGAAACTCTCATTTCTGATTTTCAGCAAGATGCCCCCTAAGTGATGCAAGGTCTGTTCCTTCTTTGTGGATATGCTCACAAGCCATCAAAATTGACTTTAAGCTCCTGAAGACAGCATTCACTATCTTATAATGAGATAACCATCTCATTTCAATGCATTCTGGAATCTTGAGGATTGGATCATTGATTAATGATTGAATATCATGTAAAATATTTTCTTTTTTTGGCGACTTGCTAAACAGTTTTTAAATGTCTTTCAAAATATAAAAAAAAAACTTTTGACCTCCTGATTTTTATTCCTGCAGGAGGCTGCTGCCAGGGACAATATATGTGCTCTACAGTGTATATAGAGAACTTCTTTGTTTGCCTCTTCTGAAAGCCTTTTTCTTACACCTTCAACTTTTCCAGCCATATTAGAAGCACCATCAAATCCAAAAGCAATAATGTTGTCATAATTTAAATCAAGATCAGTCAACTCCTTATCAATAGCATTTGCAATGGTTTCTGCTTTTCCATTGGGTATTTTAAAAATTGACAAGAACTTTTCTACGGGATTTTTACCCTCCACTACTCTAAACATTATATTCAGCTCCATTTCATTTCTTAAAGAAGTGCTCTCATCTGCTAAAACGGAGAACTTCTTGTTTTTCAATGTTTTTTTCAACTCATCTTTCAAAACTTCGCCCATACATAACAGAAGCTCACCGGCAGTGTCCTTGCTGCTGTAATTCGACCTATCACTCTGATCTTTTCTCCATGTTTTAAAATCATCATTCAATTTGTCCAAAATACTTTCAATCAAACTCTGATATTTTAGTGCAAGCTAGTAAGTGAGTTGAATTAAGAGGGCAAGATCCATGTTGGGCTCGGGCTGAGCCCATTTTCAGCACCACCTAAAAATGGGGACATAAAATTCGGATTTTCAGCCGATTTTACTCTATAAACACCAACTGTAAAGCTTTTTTTACCATCTAAAAACGTTGTTTCGGGTGGCTTTTTCTGGCAAAATCCATGTTTTTTTGACATTTGTCTAAACTCCTCCTAAACATCGTGAAAATGACTTCAAACTTGAAATATGCATAGATAGGTCCATTACCTACAATCGTTGAGAAGTACTTTTTCGATTTATACAGTTTTGTGCTCAGCGTTGTCCAATTTCCAAACCCACTTTTTTGGGATTTTGAAATGAAAAATTGCGATAATTTTTTTTCTACTCATTCGATCAATATCAAATTTCCAGGACTTTTAGAGTCGGGCAAGATGCATCTTTTTTACTTAGATAATTGTTTTGTATACTCAAAAGAAAATTTTTAAAAAATTTTCAAAAAAATATTTTTTTTTGAAAATTTGTTCAAAAAAAAAAATCCAAACCTAATGCATATACAAAGAAATTATCTAAGTAAAAAATGTGCACCTCCTCCGACTACATATGCCCTGAAAATTTGATGTTGATCGGATGAGTAGAAAAAAAATTATCGCAATTTTTCATTTCAAAATCCCCAAAAAAGTGGGTTTGGAAATTAAACAACGCTGAGCACAAAACTGTATAAATTGAAAAAGTTCTTCTCAACGATTATAGGTAATGGACCTATCTATACATATTTCAAGTTTGAAGTCATTTCCACGAATAGTTTAGGAGGAGTTTTGACAAATGCCAAAAACATGGATTTTGAAAAATACTTATATATTTTGAAAAATATTTAAATATCGAAAAATACCTATTTTCTCGCATAACGTTCTCAAACGTTCGCGACTTCTCAGAGGTCAGAATTGACAACTTTTTTATTTTATGGCCATATCTAGCAAGTTTCCATGCATTCTGGCTGATTTTATTATTTATGGCTAGATAATATAGATTTAAACATACTTTTTATATTTATTTGCTTTATTTTGTAATTTACGACAAAAATTAATTTATGCTCGATTTTCTCCGGGGGGCACTCGACTGTCTCCGGGGGGGCAATGCCCCCCGGAAGTATGCCTGAAAGAAACACTGCTTGCAAAGTACTTTTAGTATTTTTAACTTGCCAATATATATATATATTTATATATATATTATATATATATAGTATATATTATATATATATATATATATATATATATATATATATATATATATATATATATTATATATATATATATATATATATATATATATATATGACTATGTACTTAACATAGTTTATCATATTATTAAGTTAAAGCAAATGGAAAAAAAACCCTTTCCTTTTTCAGGAAGAAAACAATCACGATTTATGAATGAAGTTGTAAAATAGTAATCAAAAATTTCCGTAATTACCCTTTATTTAGGGGAAATTTTAAAAACTTAGGGTGAATAGTTTAGGGAACATTCGAATAACAAAATGCGATAAAATAATTAATTATTTACTTTTTTAATGAAATTCAATTTATTATTAAATAATAATAAAAAAAAAAGAGATTGAAAAATACCAGTAGGCCTATATGATATTGTGACATTTGAAATAACATTATCTAAAATGCTATTGATCGCATATATTATTAGCTTAATCGATTTTAGGGGTGTATTTTTCAATATATATATATATAGTATATATAATATATATATATATATATATAATTATATATATATATATATATATATTATATATATATATATATATTATATATCTATATAATAATATATATATATATATATTATGCATGGGCGTATGAAATTGTTTAATTTAAATTTTTCTTATTCAATTTATTTAATTTTAATATAGAAATAATATATATATATATATATATATATATATATATATATATATATATATATATATATATATATATATATATATATATATATTTTATTGTATATGTTAACTTTATATATATATATATAATAATATATATATATAATATATAGCACTTTATCAGCCGCCAAATGCTATATGACATACTGAGAGTTCCAGCGGGAAGAATAATGTCAAAAAAAGCACACAGCTAGTTAGTTGACTTCAAGCCAATATGAAAACGAAAACACATTAAAACTATAAAAAATATAAGTTTATAATACGTTAGTAACTAGTAATTACTCCTTCAGTTTTCTACTAATAAATCCTTAAAAACGTCGTCTGGCAAACATATAAGGATCATCAGTTTTTTATTTCGCCAAGATTTAGGGGGTGGCAAGTGCCCCCCTGCCTACGCCCATATATATATATATATATATATATATATATATATTGGGGGGATTCTATTATATATATATTATATATTATATATATATTATAATGATGTAGATGTATGAAGAAAGGAAATATATATATATATATATATATATATATATATATATATATATATTCCTATTATGCACCTTTCTTCTCGCCTCCCAAACTCGTATTCCTTTACTTACTCAACCCGACTTTTCGTCTCTCTGCCAGTCTATTCCCAGCACACTTACCACTATACATTCGCTTAATCAATCGACTATTATCCATCCTTTCCATATGACCAAGCAATCTTAAAACCCTCGTTTAATCTCTCATTTACACCTTTCTTCACACCAGAAAACTCCCAAACAGGTTCATTCATCATTTTATCAATTTTTCTCAAACCTAACACGAACCTTAATTTATCCATGTGAACAGAATGCACCTTAGATTTATACCTCTTATTCCACACCATAGTCTCACTACTATGCATTAACATCGGTAACAAACCTTCAAGCAGAGCTCTAGCACACTCGAATTATTCCATTTACATTCACCAAAGATTTAATTTCATCAGCCATCTTTCTACCATTCATAACTTTCCTACTACATTCTGCATCACCCGTTCCCTTTCATCCAGCATATAATCTAAATTTTTAAACTCGAATATATACGTTTTCCAATTGCTCACCACCCAACATGATTTCACAACGCGAACTCTCCTCACCCACTAACATCACCTTACTCTTTTATGCGCTTGTATACTTTCAAACCAATGCTTTTGCACATCTTTTCAAGCTTTCTTCAGATTCGCCACACATCATCAGCGTACAATAGGGCACCGTACACACTTTTTCATCAGTCTAACAGCCTCCCCCTACCTCTAATTCTTTCATTACCCAATCCATATAAAAGTTAAATAGCCATGGAGACATAACACATCCCTTCCTCACTTCAC
>JABUQX010019006.1:15000-16361 GCA_015478945.1 Trachelipus rathkii
GCTATTTTGCCGGTTTACCCTAGCGGTATTCCTTTAGTTGAAAAAAAAAAAATTTACTTCAAAAAAAAAAAAAGTAAATCCATCCTTAAGAATTTTCGGCTGATTCAACTATATAATTTGTTTTCACTGTAGGACTGCCGTTCTCTTGCTACATACGTGAGCATAAAAAAATTGACCGGTCTTATATATATATATATTTATATGAATATTAGTATATATTATATATATTATTAATATATATTATATATTTATTTATATTATATATATATATATATTATATATATATATATATAATATATATATAATATATATATATATATATATATATATATATATATATATATATATATATATATATATATATATATATTATAAAATAAAAAATAAAATAAAATGAATTGGAAAATAAATCATTTTAAGGCTCAACAAGAAATAAAAAAGAAAGTTTTTTTATAGCAAATCAGTTTTTAAGTTTTATTTTGCTATAAGAATTATTACCAACCTTCCCAATACTAATTTATTTATTGAGGGGCGAGGTTTACTTAAGGTCTATATATATATTATATATATATTATATATATATATATATTATTATAATATATATATATAATATATTATATATATATATATATATATATTATATATATATATATATTATATATATATTATATTATATATATAAATATTTACCTGTATTAAAGATGAAACCAGAAAGCAATGAAGGAATTTTTGCCAGTTCCCATACTAAAGAATTTACATCTGCTAGTCTTATTGAATTTATAATCTTATTTTGCAAAAAAAATTTATAGGCAACATGCCTAATTTTATATGAAAAATTCTGTTTTGATCATTTAGAAAGCTGTAAATTGAATTAAATTATTATAATAACACAAAAACTAATAGAACACAGTTTGAATATTGTATTGTATTGGTAAGATTTTAAAGCACTGTAATAGTATCAGGAGTATAATGGCATCTAAAAACTGTACAGAACATTATAAGTTCTCTTGTCATCATCACCATAATCAGATTCTCTGGGAAGTTAGCAAGTTAGCTCCCTAAAAGTTCAGACTCAGTAGCTGTAACCTAGAAACTAGAAGATTGGTTTCATAACCTAAGCATGATAGGACTGATTGTCACAGGCTGGCTAACAGGCAACAGCAGTACTTAAAACAAAGCTTGAATTCCGTCACAGCCTTCAAGTTAAACTGTGGACCGAGTATGTAACTGACTGGATTTCATTTAGTCACTACTACTAAATTTAGTCTAAAATTAATCAGTAAAATTTTTGTATCATCTAGGTCAATTGACTGAAAGCACTAAATTAATTTTTTATTATGGATCATATTTTTCCCTTAACT
>JABUQX010019007.1:0-43803 GCA_015478945.1 Trachelipus rathkii
CAAAAAGCTCAACAAAGTGCCGATTCAGGCCATAAAAAAGGATATTAGAAAAGTTAGGGACAGAAAGATCATCCTCAACCATTTTTGAAGACTAGTGAATTTCGAACAGAGTTGTATTAATATTGTTTATATTTTAAATCAAAAAGAATTTAGTAGTTGAGTGAGGAAAACGATGACAGAGAAAAGGCCCCAACTGAAAGGCCACACAAGCGGGCACGATTGGGTTTTAGCTTTACGGAATGAGGATCAGTTTATTTCCCATTAATTTATGTGATGATGATGCTTCGCATTCTGAGGATGTGATGTTGCACTTTTCTTAAGTCTGATATTATATATATATAAATTATTATACTTATATATTTATATATAATTTATAATATATTGATATTATATATATTATATATTATATAGTATTATATATATTATATTTGATATATATTATATATTATACTATATTATAATTATTATATTATATATATATATAATTATTTTTGACTGACTGATATTCATTTTGCCATTCAATTCCCTTTTGCTATTGAAGCTAGTTTTCAGGTGCCTCTGGTGGCTGATTTTTTCAGCCAGTGGTGTTCTCTCTAGGCCGTGGTGGGTCTGTACCTGACTCAAACATATATTTTTAAATAGATTGTATATAACTATATACTAATATATATTATATATATATATTTATTTATTTATCTATATTATTATAATATAAATATATTAAGTCAGATCCGAAAGGCCAGCATGAACTAAAAATTAAACCGTACACGACTAAATATTATAATCAGTGGACATTATTTACCGGAAATTAAAATAAAAACCAATAAAGGCTTTGAAAAATTTAAAATTGTTAATTGTTGAAAAATTAAATTTTTTGGATAAATTCAAAGATGCGGCTTACTCCGAGTGAGCAAAAGGTGCCAATGTTGATTTTTTTTTTTTTCATAAGATAAATTCAAAAGAACGATGGATATGGTCGGGGTTTCTCGGCCTACGGGGAGAGGGGGGCTTCGTCCCCCTATCTGTCCTCCCGTCGCTCCGAACCCCCTAAAAGGTTTAAAAGAAATAACTATTTTCTCCTTTTGCCGTACATAGAGCGGTATTTGCACTTTTTTCTCTCGAGCATGGCTTCAAGGTATCGAGCGTGCATGAGATTTTGACCTTAATATTAATGAAGAGTTATCAACGTTTTAGAATGAAGATTTTTTTTTACGTTTCTTCTTCAGATATCATGAAAAGAATGATGGTTAATTTTCCCGTGTAGATCTGTTATGTTCTCTTATTACATGCCTGACTTTTCGGATGGCTGCCATACGATATTTACTCATATTACTTCATATATATTTTTTTAGCTTATTTATCTTACTATCTTATATATATATATATATTATTTATTCGTATATATTATATTATATATCTTATCTTTATTATATTATATTTATATATATAATTTATATGCTAATATATATATATAACTTTAATATGTATGTGACATCCGCTCTCATCAGCGATTCACAAATTTTGAATATTCGATCCGAGTTCGCATTTTGTAATTATTATGCGATGTTGAGGATGTATAATATAGGAGCTATTGATTTTTTTCTGTGTTTGTTTCGATAATTTTTGGATTGGGATAGAAAATATTTTTTTATTTATATATATATTTATTATTATATATATACTATTATGATATATATATTATATTTTATACTTATTTTTACTTATATATATATATTATTTTTTATATTATTATTATTTATATATTCTTATTATTATTAATATATTATTAATATATATATTATTATATATTATATTTTATTATATATTATTATTTTTTATATTATATATTTATATTATATATTATTATATATATCTATATTTATATTATATATTATATCGATCTGAGGTTATTATCAGACCAATTATGAATTTTAATTTTGGTAAAATAAGTGAAAGGGTTTTTCTGCTTTGAAGTTTATTATTGTGCCACGTGAAATCAATAATTGACAGTTAATCAATTTCGTAATCACAATGGTCAGAAAGTACTTAATTATGAATAGACAAAGTTCATTTTGGATATTATAATAATGACACGGCACATTGCGGCTTTGTTGGCCTATGAAGTTGACCACACCGACCATTGTCCGGCGTCTATCCAATAATCCTTCGGTGGGCTCTCAAGGCGGCTTTACAAGCACTCCCAAGCCGTTACAAGTTTGAATCTTTTAACCCAAATGTGTGCTTGTTAGCCATTTGTTGCCTCCAGCTAATTTTCCTTGTAGTTCAAGGAGTTGAGGTTCCTTCCCTTTGATAGGGGCAAATTATAGCCTAGTGGTGCCCTCCGTCTCTCCTTGTTTGACTACGGGGTACCGAACGTTTCCAGCTCAATGGGTGTCCCTGGATGTATGCCAACAATTGGAACGCTAATGGAAGAGAGTCTCATTTGAGTGTTTCATATGTTGATAGTTAGCACAAGGGAAATGCTTCCTTATTCTTTACACATCTTAAGGGGTGGGAAGTAAGGATAGGTGGAAAAACTAACTTGAGGAGGGTAGATTAAACTACTAACTATCATATTATGCATAATTTGTGACACTCTTGACTTGCAATTTTAATTAATACCTTTGCCGAATTACCTGTAAGGAAGATTGTAAGAGGTTGTGCTTACTATGATTTCTTTCTTCACAAATGTTATTATTTTTTTTTTCTGCTTTGCTCTCTGATCGGGCCTCCACCAATGTGTATATATTGTTATATTTCTTAAGATCTGCTACCGGCTGACCATTTTTTAAGATACTAACGGTTTTATTAGTTGCAAACGCAATACTTTAGGACCCTGTATTTTGTTCGAGCTTGACTAATTATCAGTGGCTTTGTTTTACAGACTAGCGTGGTTCCCTTCAAATTTTAGGAACGAAACACGTTTCGTTCTTCAAAGTGAGCTCTCGTGCCCAGCGGCTGAGCAACACCTGCTACTTGTTTAATATTTTCATAACACAGCTTCTCAGGTCTCTCTGACTTACTAATCTCCAGGTTTTCACATTTTTGGCCACAAGACGCGAGCGCTGTAATCCATTTATTCTGTTAGAGGGCGTTCTTATTTGCCAAAGCGCAACGGTGACTGATACCATCGTGATGTTTGAACTCGCTTTCGAAGCTTACATACACGAGGGTGTTATAAGATTTCCTATGGCATCTTGAAGTTGTCGTTGACTTGAGGGACTTCCCACTTGGTGAGATAGGTTCTGCCCCATCATTTACAGACCTCTTCAAACGGATGAGCTTTAAGCATCCTCCAATTGTCATGTGGGGATTTTGGTCGGCACTCAGTGAAAGGTGATCTATACATAATCTTTAATGGACGCTTTCGCATCACTTCCTTAAAAGGGGATGGCAAAGGATATTACGTAATATCGATGCAGTAACAATATTTATACCCCCGGCAAGGGGTCTCTTAGAATGTCCCCAATTTGCATTTCAAAACTATAGGTCACCTCTTTGACACTGGCCTAATTGGACTTAGTGCGTTGCTTTTTACTTATTGACATTCCTTACAAGCCCTAACTATCTCCTTAATCTCGTGTGTGCTTCTGCACGATACAAACTTGCTTCTGCAATTCCGTTCTTTCTAACCCTAATTGGCCTTGCAGTGCCACGTCCTTCCACTTCACGGTACGCAGTTCTCAATGACACCGAGAAATACCCTTGATACATCCAACATCTTTAAATTTTCTTATTAACCAGAATTGCTGTTGCACCATTTTCAACCCACTTTTTTCTCGGTTATTGATTAATGATTATATATATGTATTCTTCTTCTTTGCTATTTCGCTTATGTTTTTGATAAATCATACTTTTTAAGTTCTTATGCATATCAACTGCTTATTTCGGTTATTGCATTCTGAAGATCAGCTCTTACTGTGAAAATGTCTTCTATATTTCTGCTTTCTCTCTTTATCATCCTTTTCTTTTCTCTTTGTCCTGGACGCTAATTCCTTTGTCTAAGCGACACGTTGTCTCGGAGGTAACATATGCGGTGTTAAAGGTCTGCGTGGGTTGTATACTATTTTATCACTTTTACGGCAACTTTTTTATGCGCCTTACCCTTATATGTATTACGGTGTACAATTTAAAAATGGCTACGAATAACCTTTGTCCGGTGTTCTTACACTCCTCTTTTTGTTTGGTTTGTATCTTACGCTACTTAAATTGGAATTATTTTTTAATGGTAGATCACTTCGATAATATATTTCAACCTTAGTATTGAACATAATTATAAGACTTAGTTAAATAAGTTGCGCGGACTGTCTGCGTTTATGATTTAATAATCATTTGTTTTGTTATATAGTATTAAATTCTACGTTTATTTGCATTGTATTTTTCTGTGCCTCCTACATAATTATCTTCGTTTTCCATAATTAGAGATTTCTTTTTAAGATTATATTTCTTTTCAATAGCCGACTGGGTTGAGGAGAAGAAAGCGTAGGGTCGGCTTGCTGGGTCGTCCCCCAGGATAACGCCTGATAAAGCATTTGACGAGGCATGAATAAATTATTTTTATGGGGGTTGAAGTGCCGGGGTAGGCTAATAGGCCAGAATTTTTTATAGCGTTTTGAACAGCGCTAAGCTTCTCGAGCTTTTCGTTTCCAATATTTTCTTTCTGGGTAAAGATTTCCCCCTTTAAATGGTCTGTTAATGGGACCATTAATCTGCTAGCAGGAGCAGATTTCTGTAAACGAAGTTTTTTCTATTATCATCTCTATATTCTTATATTATGCGGTTCTTATAGTTACTATCTCGCCTTTCTCTGGATCGCTTCCTAACACTTAGCGCTATTTTGCAGCTGCTATTTACTCGAACTCCCATCTGCTGTTTCTGATTCAGATTCACTCACTGAATGTTATAGAATTTATCATTTTTTTTAACTCTGTATTTCCAGAGGTCTTTCATGCTCTTCAGCTGTTTACTAGTGACAGTAACTTTCGTACGAATAGTATGTGACAGTCTTTTTTAGCAGGCTCGTTATATTTCCTTCTTTGAATGCTGCAGGAATTGAGTTTATAAGCCATGCGAGGCAAGGGTTAGAACGTTCACGATTACTCCACTGGAATTAGCAAATGTATTCTGGCCATCAAGGATGCATGGACAAGTTATAAGCCGCTCGTAATTACCTTGCTGAAATACCTAGAGCCTTTGCATGGTGCGACATGAAGTCGTATCTTTGGGAACGCCATCTATCCACTCTTGTTTCTTTTGTTAGTTCTCTAAATCGTGTCATGGGGTTCTAACTCTCCCTCACTCCTTTATCAAAACCTAAAGGCCTGACAGGTGACTTGCTATTTTCAACAACCTGAGCTACTAATTGAAATTTATTCTTTGTGTTGCTTCAACGTTTTGGGGCTTCTGCAGGTAACCTTATAGGCGGGCCCTTTTGGTTGGTTTTGTATGGGTAACGCCTGCACGCAATCCCTCAATGATGGGTTTCGGGTATATCTCGCCTTTTCCTCCCCTTCTGTCTCAGTTACTCCTTCTCTCGTTTCCCCATTTCTTGCTCCATTACTAGAAAAATGATTTAAATTAACATATTTTTTTCGTGTTTATTTTTTAACATGCATTCTCAATCTAAGACGGGTTTAAATGTGTTTAGTATACTTATACAAATATCATGTGAGGAAGAGTGGGCTAAAAGGCAAAGGTAGAGTTTTAGGGGTGAGTTTCATTGGAGGTGCGTTTATATTTTAAACGGATTAGAATGATCGGGCCTTATATACGGTGTTGATTGGTATTAGAATTCAATGAGTACATCGTCTTACCATTATACTAAACCCCCAAAGGTTTCAAACAAGGTGATACTATTGTTTTCGTTTTACCATTTGCTCTCTCTTGCGTTTAATATTATTATTCAAACCATGTCTACTTAGTTTTATCGTAACTGGTTATTTGGGTGCATTGGCGGCTACATGTGCCCATGAAGTTTTCGACCTATGAATTGGGCTAGCCCTAATCAGATCGATTCGACCAGATTATATCTAATTTATTATCTTCTATTCAACTACTTTATACTTAGAGCAGCTACATCGCCTTTGAGAGGAAGTGCTATGTGTTTTTTTCATTGGCGGCTGAGAATAATTGGTTCTCTGCACAATTAGCAATATTCAACAGGTCTTTCGTGATGAAGCAATGGGTGTTACCAAATAAAAAATTTCCGATCATATTCATATCCATCTCAAATCGACTTATAAGAGTAAGTCGCTGTGTTAGAATTATAATTACATAATACCTGATATATTAATCTCGTCTATATTTTTATTACTTTATTCAGGCTATGGCAATTGATCTCTTTTTTATTTCATTTTCATATGTTTCGCTTCAATTGGCATCGTTTCGGGAGTTTGTGGTTGACTTTAATGAATAGACAGCTATTTTTTTATTTGGTTATGGAAACTCTTATTATTAACTTTCATTCTTATTATTAGAATTAAAGTTCACATATTCATTTCTTATTAGTATTTTCTTTTTTAGTATTATTTATTTTCTAAAATATTTTATTTATTTTTTTTATTATTATTATTATTTTATTATTATTATTATGTATTATTATTATTATTATTTTTTATTATTATTAGTTTTAATATGCCTAGGCTGTTTATGAGCAGATTTGAAATTCTATTATTATTAAGATACTGTTTATACTCGTTTTTTCTTCGAGCTGCGTCATCTGGGTGGATTCTGACCTCGGATATTAGTTTCACTGAGTGGTGGTTGTTGATGCGAGGGTTGGCAGCAGACCCCCTGTGGGGGTATCCTAGGGTATAAGGACCTACTCATTCACATTTGTAGCTTTTAACAGTGTTCTTTTCTAGAAAATACAATATATAGGATCATTTTATGTTTGAGCGTGTTTCATATTACGTCTAGGCTGGTCTTACCCCTCCTTGAGTTTGGCTGCCAGTATGGCTTATGGCGGATGCGCCTGTGAAGGCAGCGTCTCTCGTGCCCACTGCTTGAGGCGACTCCAGCCACGTCTTGGCTGTGTCAATATGTTTTGAAGCTGGTCGATCTTTCTGCTGAGTCTCGCTTTGTTCTTTCTTAGTCGCGTATCAATGTGAGTATTGTGGCGGTTATGTTGGTTCGAATTGTTTTCTTTGAGCTGATTCACTTTCCCATATGGGGTAAATCTCTCACGTCTATGGACGCATTCGGTATCGAAATTTTATGTACAAGTTCTTGAAAGATCGTTGGTACATACGTTTTTGATGTCTATCTTGCGCTAGCTGATAAAGGCTCATCTGACCTGGCTGGGCATCTCGTTCCAAAAACATTCTTGCGAATTCTCGGGATTGTTTTCGTAACGAGTACAGACCAGTTTTCCGTACCAAACCTTCTTTCCCCGTTTTGAGATAATGAACTTGGCACTCTGTTCTCATCCCGTTTTGAACCTCTTCTCACGCTGTTTTGTGCCGGTAAAGTATGTTTATTCGTATCGCTGTTCATTATTTTTATACCGCATTTTCGCGCAATGGAAGCTTTAATGTGAGACAAGGGACTGTTTGGGAGGAATGAAGATATAGTCGGCTTTCCAGACCTCATTTATTACCGTTAGTTTAATACCGCAGGTCTGTTAGCAGACACACCTGCGCTTCCATAGCCATCGAGGCGATGGTGGATGGATTTGAGACTTTTGATTTCTTCGCCCCTTTACGAATGAACGTCTTCTGTATATGACGGGACTTATGTCTGTTTCTTTTGAGGATCCAGTCATTGTTCATTGGGGTAGATTCTTCAACCAAAGAAGGAGTCGGTGATTTTTGCGACGCCGAGGGAGCTCTTCCTTGTTAACTGCCTTTGTGGGAGGTGGGCTTTCGTTCCCACTTAAGACGCGGGCGTCTATTTCCTTTGTTCGGCCCCATATCTGTTTGTGAACAAGAAGTACTTTGGAGATGTTTATTTTTTTCAAGTTTTAGTACTAAAGGCCTCCAATGGTTGGTTTGTTGTCCAGAAGGAAGTACGAAATAGCAGTTACAAATTTCATTTTTTTCTTTTTTTTTTCTTAATTACCAAACGTTCAATTTTCAAGTATTATTATAATTATCAATTATCAGATCATCACTTTCACATTGATTAATGTTTAGGTCGATTTACACAGTTAAAATGCAGATCACAAGACAAGATACGAGTATTTCAATTACTTCTGTTTTTTTTTTTCATCCCGTTCGCATCATGTTAGAAGGGACGATTTTAATTATACATAATAATACTAATGATGTAGTCACTACTGCGGTCACAATTGATCTGGGTTATCTACTCGACCAATTAAATAGTATTAAATTTGGATGATAGGCGTGAAAAGGTTTTTTGCTTTTGAAGTTTATTATTTGTGCACGTAATAATAATATGACAGATGATATAATCACTTTTGTAATCACAATGGTCAGAAAGTACTTAATTATGTAGACAGTTGATGATATATAATAATGCACGGCACAATGCCGGCTTTGTTGGCCTATGATATCTGACCCGACGTTCGTCCGGAGTCTAAATATAATCCCTTCGGCTGGCGGCCTTCAAGAGCCGGCTTACCACAGCACTCACCCAAGCCGTTTACAGTCTTGAATCTTTTTAACACTCAAATGTACGGCCATGTTAGCTTTGTATGCCTCCAGGTGATTGTCCACTTGTATTTCAGGAGTTTGAGAGCTTTATTCCCATCACTTATATAGGGGACAATATTAGCACCTAGGGTTGCCCTTCCTCTCTCCTGTGTTGCATCCGGGTAACGACGTTTACAGATACATATAATATAATATATATTATATATATATATTAATTATACATATATATATTATTCTATTATATATATATATCTAATATATATATTATTATATATACTATATAATATATATTATATTAATATATTATTTCTCGAAATGTAGCAAAGATGTTTGGTTTATTATGCACGTAATTTTCCTTAAGCAGCAAAAATCTTTTTAGTAATAGCGGGCGCACTTCCTTTGGTTTTAAATAAAGTCATTCTTGATCGATTTAGAGGAACAGAGATGAAGTTGTCAGATCTTAAATTTTTGGAGCTATTGTTGATCAGGTAGATTTTATATATGGTACGGAAGTTACTTAGACGTTGGCACAAAGTACAAATTTCAGGTTGTGTGGAATTACTGTTATGGTGTTGACATCTTCTAATTAGTTTTTAATGCCTGTTAGCATGAAGTCTGTAGGTCTTACATTTTTGCGAGTAATTAGTCGAGCAGTAGATTTTTTTTGGTAGCGACATCTTGAGAAGTGCGACTCGATTTCGGGTGTGGAATACTTTCTGTTGTTGAAATCTTCATATTAAGTTTAAATGCGTTAGCATGAAGTCTGTCAGGTCTTATTTTGGCAGTAATTCGTAGGCGTAGAATTTTTTGTTTTTGTACGAAAAATACTTAGAAGTGCGACCTATTTCGCGGTGTGATGTGGATACTTGTTTGGTCTGTTTGAAATCCTTCCAATAATTAGTTATAAATCGCCGTTAGCATGACAAGTCTGTCAGTCTTAAATTTTGGAGTAATTGGCTCAGCAGTAGATTTTTTTTTTTTTTACGAAAATCTTAGAAGTGCGACCTCGAATTTCCAGGTGTGTTGATACTGTTATGCGGGGAGATTGTTAAGATCTCATTTAAGTTATAAATCGCTTTGGTGAGTCTGTCAGGTCTTTAATTTGAAGATATGTCAGCAAGTAGATTTTTTTTTAGGTACGAAAAATACTTAGATGTGCAGACTCGAATTTCGAGGGTGTGCTGGAAATATGTTATGGTTGAGTTGATTTCATATTAACTATAAATTGCGTTAGCATGACGTCTGTCAGTTCTGAAATTTTTGCAAGTATTGCAACAGTAGATTTTTTTTGGTACAGAAATACTCTAGAGTGCGAACCCGAAATATCGGTGTGTTGGAATATACTGTTATGGTTGTTGAAATCTTTCATAATTAAGTTATAAAATGCGTTAGCATGAAGTCTGTCAGTTCTTAAAATTTGGAGTAATTGGCAGCAGAATAAGATTTTTTTTGCGTTACGAACATACTTAGGAGTGCAGACTCGACTTTCAGGTGTGTGAATACTGTTGGTTGTTGAATTCCTTCTATTAAGTGTATAAATGCCAGTTGCATGAAGTTGTGAGGTCTATTTTGGAGTAAATTGACCAGCAGTGAGATTTTTTTATTTGGTACGAAAATAAGTAGTGCAGAACTCGAAAATTTCGAGGTGTGTGGAATACTGTTTGGTTGTTGAATCCTTTCATATTACGTTATAATGCCGTTCGATAGAAGTCTGTACAGGTCTTAATTTTGGCAAGTATTGGCAGAGTACGATTTTTTTTTTGGTACGAAAATACTTAAGAGTGCAGAACTCGAAAATTTCAAGGTGTGGGAATACTGTTATGGTTGTTGAATTCCTTCATAATTAAGTAATAAAATGCCGTTAGCATGAGGTCTGTCAGGTCTTAAATTTTGGGTAATAGGCAGCAGTAGATTTTTTTTGGTACGAATACTATAGAGTGCAGAACTCAAATTTCAACTCGGCTGTGTGAAACTTGACGTTGAGAAAGATTTTCACTTCGCTGTTTTCAATGTGAGTAAGCCTTATTGTTTCATCTATTCTATTTATTTATTTATTTGTTGTTTTACTTACATTTAACTATTATTCTGGGTCTACGTGAATTTAAATTTGGAATGAAGTATTTATTTGTTTATTTTATTTATTCTATGTTGTTTCGTCTACTAAGTTAACTTAGCTTAATTATCTTATTTATTTATTTGATTATTATTATTTATTTATTTTTAATTTTATTATTTATTATTTGTCATTTATTAATCAATCTATCTAATTTATTTATTTATTATATTCTGAAAAAAATTTATTCAGTTATATATTTTTAATTTTTCTTGTTAAATTTTTAGAGACTATTTTTTTTTTTACTCCATTCTAGACTTCATTATTATTTATTTATTATTTATTTTATTCTATTAATTATATTTTACTTTATTTAATTTTTTTATTTAATTTTATTTAAATTATTAATATTTATTGACTTTTTATTATTTAAGATTTAATATTTATTTATTTTTTATTTAGTTTTACTTTTTTTAAATTCTTTAAAACTACTTTTGACATTGTGTTATTTATATTTTCTTGATAAATATAATAATTAATCTTTATTAGATGTATTGCGGGTTGATGAAGAAAATGGTCAATATATATATTAAGATCTATATATATACTATATTTATTTATATACTATTTATTATATACTATATATAATATATCTTCTATATATATATATATCTATTTATATAATATAATACTTCTAATTAACTTATATTATATATATATATATATATATATACTTTCTATACTGCTATATATATATTTATGATTTATATATTTATTTACTATTACTACTATATATATTATATATATATATATAATATATATATATATCATATTATATTATATATATATGATATATGTATATATTAATAATATCATTTACTATTATTAATGAAATATCTTTAAAAATTGTCCTTTTTTTTTATATCTTATATTGTATTTATTATATATTTTGATATTTATTTATTCTGTTTATTTATTATTATTCTCCTCTCTCCATACTATATATTCTTATATCATACTTATCTACATCCACTCATGCAAACACAACTGGTTCTGAACTCTCCTTTTTATTGATTTATTATTTATTCTATATATTTATTTATTGATTTATTTATTTATTTTTTATTATATAAATTTTTCTCATATTCTTGCTTGCCATTTATGTTTCTTTATTATTTCTCTATTTATTTTATATCTTTATTTTATTATTTATTTTCTATTTAAGATTTTGATTTAATTTTATTTATTCTATTATTTATTTATTTATTTTAATTCATATATTAGTTAATTTTCATTTATTACTTTTGTTTCTTTATTTATATTATTTATTTATTTGTTTTCTAGTATTTTCTCAATTTATGTATTTTTTACGTATTTTGTTAAATTACTTGTTTATTTATCCCGCGTTTTTGATAGCAAAATTATTTATCTTTCTATTAATCTCAAAGCACATACTTATTATTTATATTATTAGGCAGTCTTAAAACAGATAGTCCTATTTCTTTTAAAAACTTGTCCTTCTTTTATTTTTGTAAATATTGTCATAAAATCTTTAGCTGTAAGGCCACTTTTTTGGCCTTTATTTTGACGAGTTTGCCAATTTTGTGGCGTTAAAAAAAAACATCTTAATGCTTAAAAATAACTGCTAAACTTCACGCGTTTTTATATCTTGTGATATTTGGATATAAACCAAACTATCTCGATCCATATTCTCAAAAACTACAATAGCTACGGGAAAAGGAACACATTGTTGGAATCCTGACAAAATTTTATTGTACTAAAATGATTATGCAAAAAACACATTTGTTACGTTACTCGTTCTGCCAACAATCTATTTAGCAATAAAAAATAGCATAAATAATATGCTATTTTTGTTTTTATTATATTTCGTTTAGTACTATATACTATCATATATATATATATTATTATCATATATTATATATATTATTATTATATATATCTAATCTAGTATTTTATATTATAGTAGTTATAGGTATAGTACCGATTATTAATCTATATATAGTCTATTATTTGTAGGTATTCGAAGACTAGCGGGGCTCAGAGCCGACCGGCGACCAAGGGGGGCGTTTCCACCCACGTAGGGGGGGGCGGATAAGGAACCCGCCGCGACACCAAATCCAAAGCGGGGGTTTCGAGGACCTCTCCCCAGGAGGGGGACTTGGTTCCTATCCGCTCGTCTCCCCGCAGGCGAGAGCCCGAACTCCTTGCAATCGGACTGCACGGCATATCCTTGGGTCATTCTCGTTAGTTAAAAAAACAAAATTTAATAGAAAGTCCTAGGTCAGCCTCTAGAAGAGCAACAATCAAATTTTTGTTTGGTATTGTTAACATTTTCCTATAATTATCTCTTATTCTTACAATAATTTTTTTTTATTTTTTTTTTTAACATTTTCCTATCCAAATATTTACGAGGATTCCAACAATGTATTCCTTTGTCCTGTAGCTATTGTAGTAGTTTTTGACGATAATTATTTTTTTTAATTTTTATTTTTTTCTATTAGTTTTTTTTTTTTTTTAAATTATTCCACATTAAAATTGGACCGCATTCCAGCAATGTATTCTCTTTCCCGGTTAGCTATTGTAGTTTTTTGAGATATGAGCTGTTGCTTTAAACCAGAATTTCAACCATATTATGCTTTACAAACTTTGTTACATAGTTCAATTAAAGGGACAATAGAATTGCATAGGCCTATTTTTGTTCCGCTATAGCTGTGAAGTGAAAAATTAATAGTATCAACTTCTTCTCTTACTTTTTGTCGTGATATATTTTTTAAATTTTTTTTTTCAAAATAATTCGTTATATTTCCAAATTGAATTTATATTTTGGTGTTGTCGTGGACAACACGTCTATAGACAATTTACAATATAAATATTATTATACTATATTATATATAATATATTATATAGATATTCTAATCTATATCATTACATCTAATATATATATTATATATATATAGTATATTTATATTATACTATGTATATATATATATGACTTATCTTATATCTTAATATATATACTATTATATATACTCTAGCACAGGACCCACACTATTTGAGACAAACTTTTCTTCAAGATTCAAAAAATTTCTAGTCAGAAGTTAGTTTTTTATGAAATTCTTTCAGTGCAGCTTCACAATACCTATTGCCAGGCTTGCCATCAAACCTTTCTTTAAAAACCTAATCTAACTTTTCTAAACTTAGAATATTTACGGCTCAAATGTGTGGTCGCTACTCTTACAGTTGTTACTATTATATATACTATAATATATCTAATATCTATATATATATATATAATTATATTAATATCATATATATTATATATATTATAATATATCCTTATTATATATAACTATCATATATATATATATAATTATATATATATTATTATTATATATGTGAAAGCTATGGCTAGTCTAAAGGACATACCAACTCAGTACCTCTGTTAAGCAAAATGGCAGCTAGACCCTACTTTATTGATTCTCCTGTGTCATCAAAATGCTAAACCTTGTATTGATTCACAGCAGGTGCTGTAAACTAGCCCCTAAATATTTACCTAATCATTGTGCCCCCGTAAACTAGGCCCTAACCTTTTACTGTGTCTAATCTGTCTACCTCACGAACTCTTATCTACTAGGATATAGCCAGTCGACTTAAGCCAGAATGTGGTATACTTATTATATATATATATATATCTATATATATATACTATATATATATATATCATATATTTAACTGCCATACTATAGTAGATATATATATATCAGTGGCGTAGATAAACTCCTGCAAGCCCTGCAGTGTAGGGTTGCAGGTGCCGAGAGGGATGATACTTTTTTTTAATGAAAACTCCCATATGAAGTCTCTACTCTCTCTCTCATCATCTCTCTCTCGCTCTCTCTTTCCTTTCTCTTTTCTTCTTCTCTCCTCTCTTCTCTCCTCCTCTCTCTTCGCTCTCTCTCTCTCTCTCTTTTTTCTTTCTCTCTCTTCTCTCTCTCTCGCTCTCTCTCTCTCTTTCTCTCTCTCTACTCTCTCTCTCTCTGACTCTTCTCTCTTTTCATTTAAAAAAAAACTTGAATAACGATTGAATTTTAACTTTAGAACAGAATACATATTTTTGACTTGCGAGATAAACTTTTCTTTGGTTAGCTTATAAGCACCTGTGAACTATTACTCTATTAAACTTACTATAACTTATTGAAAGCAAACTTAGTTGGAGTTGATCAAATTGATATCTCAATTTTTGTTTTTTTTAGACTTGAAAGTGGAAAGTGCTGGTAAATACCTGGCTGGAACCGGAACTTTTAAAAAATCTAGGTTCCAACTGAAGTTCCGGAACTTAAGTTCAGGTATCCCCTAGATCTAATTATATCTATCTATATTTATATTATAATTATATTATATAATATATATTATATATATACTATTTATAAGTATATATATATATATAATATATATATTATAATAATATATACATAGATTATACGTATTACAATTACTAAGATATATATTCTTATGACATGGTAATTTGTTTAATTTAAAGAGTCTGGGCAACCTTGTTTGAAAAGGAATATTATAAATCAATTCTTTTCTAAAATATCTATCTCATAGGATCTCCTTTTTCTAAAATTCCTTGCTAAATTAATTCCTGCCTCTCTCTTTGCCTTTTTTATTAACTGGTTAAGTTCATTTCTAATTTTCTGTATTTTCTAACCCATCCCTCCCTGTATCATTAATGTCTTTTGAATCTACTAACATTTTCAGTTGATTTTCTTTTACCTCTCTATTCCACCTAACAGCGTTTTTCACTTTACAGCCTAATGTGTATTTTATCTTCTTAACAAGTCCTGACTGAGATTGGCTAATCAGTTAACCATTTGCTTAATGGACTCCACTGGATAAACAGTTCTTGGTCATTAACTCTTATCGTCAATTATATACTAAGCATGTCTCCATAAGAATCTCCAAATTCGCGAAGTCATCAAGATCTTGTTTTCATTTTAACTTGCAATTTTGCAACCAATCTTACAGATTTATGAATTAATCTCTGAGGCCGGCTATATTATCGTTTTCCACTTAAGTTCCTGAATTCTCTGACCTCTTAACCTCATCTACTGTACTTTCATCATTGTTAACTATTAAGGTCTAACAGTGAATAGTAGATACCAACCAGCTATACTTATGCGAGGCACTGCTGACGTTCCAATCGAGTCACACTCAACACCTCCGGTGCTGCATGTCGACCTAAGGCCATCCTCGTTAATGGGTATTTTCTTGCATAAAGATGGCAAGACTTCTTAATTTTCTTTTCATGTCCCCCGCTCTCCCTTCAGTCTTCTACTATTAAGAATTTAATGATCTCAGCACTATCATGAGATGTACAAATTCTGTGAACTTGTACCATATCCCATCTAAGAAACTGCCCTTGTACAGAAAACATTCCTAACTCCCTCAGCCTTTCATCGTTGTTCTTACCCTCTAAGTAAACCAGAAAGCATTGTTGCTTTATGTTGCATTTTCTCCAGCATATGTGTTTTCTTAAATAAGGGGCCAAACTTGTCAGTATAGACATACTGTCTACTCCATTAATGTTCACCAGTCTGAATTTATGCAGCGATATTTATTTCTGTTGAAGGTTGTACATATGAGTGTGCCACGAAAGATATCCTGTTCATATTGCTATGTCTTTTTCTTGGGTATCTACTCAAAACATAACTTTAACATTTCTTCTGTTACAGCATAGTAATGGATTTTATCTCACATTGGCCTATAAATGTATAAAGGGTCATTTCTGTTCTTGTTAGATGGATTATAAAGTATTTTTACTCCATTACCTTCAGGCCCGAATACGACTATACGGCATTTTTCGATATTCTCGATTTTTTCAAAATCAGTTACTATGAAAGAATCTGTATATTCATACCACATTTTTTAGCTAATGCTTCTGCCTCTTTCTCTATTGTATAATACGAATGAATATGTTTAACCTCTACACATTCACGGTTATTTTTCCTAACAGAACACAGCTTTATGAAAGCACAGCTACAGCACTTTTACTTTCTAGGATGAACTTTGCTATGTAAAGATGTTTGAAACTAAGATTTTGTAAGCTTCGAATGCATAGTTTTTACAGTAATGACACTTGTTCCGTCTTTTTGCGGCTTATGAGTTGACACAGAGTTGGCTTATCTTCAATCGTCGAAGTCTTGGTTTTAAATATGGTATTCCTTGTGCTGAGGTGTTGTATTGTATACTGTTCCATGAGCGTCTGTCATCATCCCTCTTCTTACGGTGCAGGATTAGTTTTGGTCTACTATGTTCTCTATATCACTGATGTTGATCGGATTATTGATACTTTTTCCGTCGATCGATGTGGACTCTGTGTGGTCGATTTTCGTTGACTCGAGAGTGTGCAATGTGATTCCAACGAGTCCTCTATGCTCGACTGTCTATCAATAGGCTAAGTTCTTTTAATACAGACTACAGTCATACAACTTCACTGACAACCAATTTCGAATGACGCTTTCAAGATCTTCTGGTCATGGAAGAAGTTTTCATTCAATACCTTTACTTCATATGTATCACGTTCCATCGACTTTTTAGTTTTTCTCTACAGAGATGTGCTGTGTTATGTCTGTTATAGTGATCTTCCTCTTCTTATTAGCAGCATGTCATAGCATCGAAGATTAGCGCTGGAATTTAAAGTCATTTATTATAATGATACAGTAAACAAATTAAGGTTCAAAGTTTGCTTGCAATTTAGGTCAACTATGTACGTAATATATGTAGTTTTAAACATAGTAAAACTTCTCATTCATTTTCAAAAGAATTCTAGATAGTTATCAAAAGCAACAATCATTTTTTAATCAAATAGTTCGAGAATGAGCAAGATTATTATGACCCTTCTATGTTTTGACAATGAGCAACGTTTCTGGAAAAGAATCACTTTTTTAAGCATATGCATTAAATTATGTTACCCTCTCTTGTTAATTGATAATGGTATTTAATTATTTGGAACGTTATTTATTGAGCAGACATGTGCTAATGTCTCATTTATAAATGAGAAATATTATATATATTATATATATATATATATATATATAATAGGTATATAATATATATTATATATAATTTATAGCTTAATTTAGTATATTATATATACTTATATATATATATATATACTATATATAATATATAATATATATTAAGGAAAAAAACACTTACTACGCTGAATAAGTATTGATTTTTTGAAAAATCCTCATGTGTAGATATAAAAAACTTGGTTTAATGTACTACAGGAATCTGAAGAATGGGTCTTAATTGTTGATCCTAAGAGCATTCTTTGAATAAGAATGATCACGAGTAGTTGTCGATTTTAATATATAACTCAGCACCTCCAATCTACAACAGTGTTTCAATCACCTCTGGTATATGCGCCGTTGGTCCACCTATCCAGGTTTGTTATAAAATAAATATTAATAAGTATTCAGAATCTTAAGAAGTGGTGTTCTAAAGTGTTTGATTGCCTGCTTGTAGTTGAGTCCCGGCTGGGGTTTAGCTTGGTTTTCGATATCAGTAGTTGGGCTCGGTCCGAATTTCTATAATGTTGGATTATTTGCATCGATGTCGTGGTAAATCTATAGCTTAGCTGCGTTGTTTACAACGTCGCCCTCTGGTATGATGGCCGTTTGCTGACTTACCTACCTAGTTTGTTTTAAAAAATATAATAAGTTAGGGTATAAAATGAAATGTGTCTTAAAGTGTTGATCGTAAGTGTGTGTTGTGTGTGTGTGTGTGTGTGTGTGTGTGGTGTGTGTATGGAGTGATTTATAGCGATAGAGATGCTATTCATATATTGATAGATTGCGTTGAGGCACTAAATATTTATCTAGGGGTGTTACTTATCTATTATTAGTATTATTTATATTGGAAGGTAGTACGTATCTGTTATTATATAATCTAGTTCGGTAGTAGTATATTGGTATAGTTGATATATATAATTCTATTTTACTTATGTAGTATATATATATATATATTTTTGTAGGTGGATTATTGTAATAGTTATAATAATAATATATATTTATATATATACTATATATAGTAGTGTGCATGTATATATATATATGTGTCGGGTCTGGGAAATTTGAAAAGTAATAATAATAATAATATGATAAATAATAATTTAAGAGATGTATAATAATTAATATGATATTAAGATGATAATAATGATATATTAGTGTTACTAATACTTTATAATCATAATAATATAATAATTGATGGTAATTTGATATGATATAGTTGGTTATTGGGGTTTAGTTGTGGGTAATTATATAGTGATGGTGTTAAAAGCTTTACTGTTTAATTGGGATAAAACTAGATCTTGTGTTGTAAGGGTGTGAGGTGACTAGATAATTTATTAGGAGGAGTGTCATTAGCCTCTGTGGTGGCTTGCTATGTGTCAAAGTGATCATGTAATGGAGATTTAAGTGTGGTACATGTCATGTGTTCTCGTTTTGATATGTGTCATTTGGCTGACGTTAATGGGTTTGCGAAGACTGAGAGTGTTCTTTCTGATTGGTTCTTTCTCTCTTGGTTTGAGCGTATATGAGAATGTGATGTGCTGGTAAGTTGTTTTTGTTAGGTGCTGTTTGGCGTAGAGCAGCAACTTGTTGTTTTATTTGTTGTGGACTCTTTCGGGCGAATAGAGTGAATGGTCTGGCTGATCCGCTTTTATTGTTTGCTGGTGTGTGTTGAGAGGTCGTATAATGATAGAGCTGTAATGTATCTGTGAAGTTAGATTTTTATGAGGTATATAGATAATTAGGTATAAGTACTAGTTATATATATTTTGTACATTAATTCGGACGATATATTAGTTGATGGAGGATTTCTAGAGTTATGTGTCGTGGAATTGAATGTATAGATATGATTATTAAGTATTGAATATATTGGATGTTTTGTTGGTCGTGTTGTAGTAATTGGTAAATGGTCTTGTGTAAGATTGGTGCTCTATGGTTTGATCTCTTTCTGTCGTGTATAGGTTTTTGCGTTTTGGATTATACTTCTAATTTGCTTTAGTTCTAGCTTTTTTGGTCTTTTTCTGTATGCTGGCTTTTTTGTTGAAAGTGACTGACTTTTGAAGCAGTTTGGAGTTTGGGATCGAAGATAGTTTTTTTTTGTTAGGTTTTTTGCAAGTGATTACTGTTTATGTGTTGTGTTTTCTTCTGTATTGTTAATGGTATTGAAATTAGACTATTATATTATGAGGTTTGAGGGTTAGGATATGTTTGATAAAAGTGGTTGTAATATTTGTTTCATTTAAGCTTGAAGCCGTTAAATATAATTTAACATAACATGACAACATCAATAACTGCAACAATTTGCATATCATGGGTTGTTGACAGACGCTCAATCATTCCAACAACTTAATCATTGCTGCGATCATAGAATTTATTTTGTATATTTGTCTGTTGTAAGGGAAGTTGGATCGATTGGATGATGCGGTATAGAATTTTATGATTATGACCTGATTGATCATTTGTTTGTGGGTGATTCATGGATTGGTGTGTCTTTAGTGAGATAGAGTGGGGTTGGTTTTGAGTTATCTTGATGTATTCTGTTATCTGCTTTTAGTGTATGTTAACAATGGGTCCTTGCTCATAATTGCATTAGTGGTTGTATTAGGTACTAGTAAAATATGAATAAATATTGTTGTGTGAGTAAGAGAACGATAATAGTGTGAAATGACGACTAATAACTATGATAACATAAATAGAATAGTGTTGTGGTGGTATATTTGTTACAGAAATCATCGACGTTTGAATTCCAATAGACTTTCTATTCTCGATGATGTAAAGTGATGGGTATCTACAGGGATGTGGTAGGAGGGTGAATTGGATGTACAGTTTGATTTTTGACGTGATAGGTTAACGTAGAGTTTTTTACTGGCTTTACGTGATGATTGCTCTGAGTTAGCGTGCGTTTAAGGTATTGTAGAATAAGTAACGTGTAAATTGTGAGAGTTTATTTCTAGCTGCGTGTACATGAAAAATGTTTGATTATATATTTCTTGTAGTTGGAATAATTATGTTTTAGTCATAGAAATTACAGATCCAATCAAAGAAGTAGAATTAAGATTGTTTTTTCTGGTTGTGGTGTGATATCGTTAGTGTATTGTACAGGAATTATGGTACTTGTAATTCAATGAGATTCTATAGTAGAGTGAACTTTAGATCGAAGTAGATCACGTGATGTGAGAGGATGCTGTACTGCGTCTGATGAAGTGGTGGATTTACTTTGTTGTACCTGGATTTGTTGATTGTGTTTCCTGCTTGTGATGTTCTGATGGTTTGATTGAACTTGATTTTTTACTGATTTATCGATGCTTTATGCGGTGTATTAAAGAAACGCGTGTAGATGTTGGCATTATGGTTATGACACATGATAGTATATAATGTTTTTTGTTTGTGTTGACTGTGTTTCATATTGTCTCTAAATTTATGACTTTGATCAAGTTAAGATCAGATCTAGATGTACGGATGGACAGACATGAGTGGTTTGGTATTTGCTTTGATTTTATGTATTATGCTTTAGCTTTTAAGGTATGTAAGAATGCAAATTTTTTAAGTTATCATTTGATACTAAATAGAAATGTCTCATGATGTAGAATTCGCGCGTTAGTAAAGACTAGTAATATAGTCTTAAGAAAACATTAACACTAAAGAGAAGAATAAAAAGTTTTTTGGTGTATGCTTAACAGCAAGAATATGACTTGAATATCACTAAGAATTCAGATTAGATCAATATGAATCAAGGTATGATCAATAGATCAATAGGATTGCATGGAAGGTAGGAGGTGAGTTGGGGGTGGTGTTTGATCTTAAACTGCTTGACTGGGGTTCGGCTTTTATGCGGGTTATGTTAGAAATGTGAGTCGATAATATTTTTATTATGGCTCTGAGATACCCTAAACCAGAACCAATATGATTTAAATACCCTCAAAACGGTGTTTGGTAAGAAAATCAATTACTGAATACATCAAATGAAATAATTGTTAGAATGATAGGATTTGAAAAGGTTATTTATGTAGTACATAATTTTTTGAAAATTTAGAAAGTAGAAAAAAGAATTAAATCGTTCAAATTTCGTATTACAATAATGTTATTATATACAAAAAAAAGTTAGTTAAGTTGTAAAAGAGTTTTCAATTATAAAAAGAACGAGTCTTAGCAGTTGTGATAACTAAAATGTATACACAAAGTATGGAAGGAATGTAAAGCTAAAACTTTACAAGTATATATTTGTATTTTAAAAAAGAAAAAAAAAAGAGAAGAAAAAAAAACTAAAATAAGAGATGGAGAATGTTAGCGTATGAAACTTATAAAAAAAAAAGTTAGAAAGATAAAATTGAATAAATAAAATAGAATGAATAATTGACATCAGGAAGTATAGATGTTAAGTAATAGACTTTGTATGGATAAGATAGTTAGCAAAATCAAATTTGAAATAATAAAAAAATAATCTATTCTTTAAAAGATTCAAACAAGTCCTTGTAAAATGAATTAATGATACAGATATACTGTATAGATTAACATCTATGATAAGTCGAGATATCATAATAGTTGACTGATAAATAGGATCATAACAAAAAAATTTATATTTGTTACGATAGTTTAAAAAAGTGAAGAATGAGATTTGATGATATTGATATAAATGTCAGTTCTTTTTCACCATTTAGCGAAAACTGGTTACTTTTGCAAGATGCAATGCAATTGACGACATGTAGCTACATGTTAGAACATAATTAAGTTATGTGTTAAGTTTTATGTGCTATTGTATTTATAATACAAATGTTTAATATCGACAGCGCACGGCTTCTGCACCGGTGCGGGTAACCAACTTGTCTTTTTCTAGGACTCTTTCATTCATCGCTTGACTTTTCCGCTTCCTTCTTCCTTTTCTTCTCTGTATTCTACATTTGTTTTTTGTTTTTTCAGTCGGGACCCCCTCAGTTGGGTCCCAGAACACCTTTACGGATTATCACGTCATTTTCGAGAATCGTACAGGTCCAATAACCAGCACCTGGTGCGATGCCGAACTCCGACTCTTCCTGACTCGAACTCTTTCCTTCCTTATTCTTCTCTTCTCTGGTACTCGTTCCTTCCTCCAGCCTTCTCCTTTTTCAACCATACTTCTATTCTTCTTCTGTTTTGCATTCATGCATTTCTTCTGGGGCTCGGATGACCGCCTCCGTTGGGGGTCCCAGACAACCTTTACGACTTATACGTCATTTTCGAGATCTACAGGTCCAATAACATATATTTTGATATAAATATGGGACCAAACGAATATTTATTAACTCAGCAGACCGCTCCAGCACCGGTGCCGATGCCAGGGCAACTCCGACTCTCCGACTCAGCTCCTTCTTTCACAACTCTTTCCTTCTCGTGCTTCCTCTTACTCCATCCTTCCTACCTTTTTTCCGCATCTCCTTTTCTTGACGTTCTCTTGGTTTTTGGCATTCATCATAGTATCTTCTTTGTTTTTGTCTGATAAAGGGGATCTCCCCTCCGGGGGTCCTGGAAACCCGAGAGCCGAATCGACTCGGATCCCTTTTTCCAACTCCGAATCCTCTACCCAGCCTCCAATTTATCATAAAAAAAATCCAATTAAATTTTTTTTGTGGAAACCAGTGTTGACTCTTTAAGGGGGGGACGCTGGGTACGGTAAGCCTAGTGGCTGTGCGGCATATAACGGTATAATATATATTTCTATAATATTTATTATATGCTTATTTTTTTTTTAATTTATTATTAATTAATTAATTAATTAATTAATTTATCAATTAATATAATTTTTTTTAATTTTTTTTTTAATTCTTTAATTCATTTTTATTGTTTCGAAAAAACTGCGTTTTTTTTCGTAACGTGTCGAGCAGGGCGGTATTATTACCCTTCGGGCGGTTCGATAGTTTACTTCGGTTTACTTTCGGCTCTACACTATGGATACCTACTACTTATTATTCGCTCGTTGGGTGATTAAAATGTACTGGTCATTTGTTAATATGAATGTTGTTTGTTAATAATGAATTGATTGGTAGATCGTTGGTCGTTTCGATCATGCAATGCAGAAAGGGTTACCTAACGCAGCTACTCATTCTTTGTGTGGGTCACAGAGTTATTATCCTATTTCAACCCTTAAGTTATGCCACATCGTTTATCGCTACTCATGCAGGACATGTGCTGGTAATTGTTAAAAAGAAGGTGAATCAAAGGTAATAGGAAAAGCCTTTGATATCAAGAACCTCAGACTAAAGATTAAACTTATGCAGTGAAAAAATTGAAGACTCGTACTAACTCAATGTTGAAAAATTCAAAATACATACAAAAAATACGTAAGACGCAAAAAATAGTTAAAACAAGTAGTCTTTGTTTTACAGACCAGGATTTAAGCACATGTTGTGGAGACATGGCTTGAGAACTAGGAAGTCCTTATAGACAGGGGAAATAGTTGTAAAATAGTTTTAGAAGTACATAATAAGCAAAGAAAATAAACAAAAATTGGTTAAAGGGACTCTCCATGCAATTAAAAATGACAGCTTTCACATGGACAAAGCTAAAGTATTTTGTCAATGATTATATATGTGGACGAAGATAAAAACAATATATCTAAAACGTTAGCAGTAAAAAATACCAAATCGTAACATTTCAGCTAACATATCAAGATTTTGTTACTGACGTTTTAAAAGAACTCGAGATAACAAGAGGCAAGTAATTTAGCTTAGTTACGAATAACGCATCAAACATGATCAGTACTAATTTAAAATAAATAAGGGATCTTACATGAGGGTGAGGAAATTAAGCTGGTAAATGTGATTAACGATTTTATTGAATGACAAATATGAAGAAGTAATAGTGTTTTCAGAATGAATTGATAAACTATGAAAAGCTATATCCGATGACGTTACGATTCACTACATGAATGATGTGCGAGTTCAATTCTTTTTTACAGTAGTATAGTGCGTGCTGGTCTCGCACAATACTCATAGAGTGCAAATCTTATAAGAAAGGGTCGAGATCAAATAGCAAACTAGCAGCACAAACCATCCAAATTAATGAAGTTCTGAAAGATTTCAAGCCTTTGGAATCGTGGCTTCTTAGGTCAAGAGACAAGATGGGGAATGTACATGTATGATGCATCTAAAAGGCTTCTGCCAACTAGACAGATTATAGAGTAGTATGATTGGGTGCCGGCATTCTGAAATTTCTCTCTCTGATTAGTCAGTGGGAAAGAAATCCGAAAACTCTCGAAGAATTATTAAAAGAACATCCCATACGTTACAACAGAAATAACTCAATCAGAAGACTTGACTGCAAAAATATAATTTATGAGAAGTTATTTTAGCAATGAAAAAAATCCATGAAAAGAAGGGAAGAATGTTCACTGAAAATAAAATACTATGTTTTGTTGTCCATATCCTTGTGTTCTAGTTTTGTGAATTGTGCTTCTAAATATTCGGAGGATGCATTGGAGTGTATTAAAGTAGCTAGGAAATTCGCTCTTTATGTGAAGAGAACTTAAAATGAAATAATATCAACAGATGAAATTCTTGTGGGTTCGATCGGGGTGTTCTAGGAATAGCTCAGTTAGTGTCAGGAAACCTGCTACTTTGACTTTAGTTATACTGCTTCTGTCAGATGAATGATTAAAGAAATAAGCAACTTTGACAGATAAATGGGAAATGGCAGCAATGTAAAGTTAACAACTCGTTGAAGAAAATTAAAAAGTAGACACATCTACCAGTAAGATGGTAGTTAATTCGATACTCTGAACATATTGTGGGTTCTGGCTACTAGATTGAATGTTGGTATGGTATGTAGGTAGAATTCCATAAGTGCATTTAGATTGAATAATGAGAAATTGATCGGAAATTCCTAATGAGGTGTTCACACCTCAGTCCTCACAAGCACGCGCACTCAGTCAATTGTGTTCTATCCGTCTGGCGGCTATCTTTGAATATCCTTTTGCAGAGATGCCGCTTGCAACAAATTACAAATTTGTTCGTGGGCTTTGCCCTCTAGTAAGTGAATGTTGAGGAGCTTATTTTTCGCTATTAAAAATAATAAAGTAATTAGATCTAAGGACATCGTTAACAGGAGATTTTATTTTATTGGAAGTTTTATTTAAGAAGGCAAGTGTTTGGAATAAATTTCTGTAGTTAGTCACATGATCGACATGTGGCTGTTCAAGTTGTTGTTAGACTAAAATTATTTTAAAGGATAGATTTAGGAAGAAAGTGAAGCTTTGAATTTTTCACTTTGTTTTATATATTACTGTTATTGATACCAATATATATTTTAGTATATGATATAATATTTTATTATTATATATTACTAAGTATATATATAAATATATATAATTAATTATATATAAGATAGTAGTTATATATATATATAACTTAATATATATATATATATATATTTTATATATATATATATATATATATAAATTATAAATATATATATATTAAGATATATATTATATTATATATTATATTATATATTATACTATATATAATATAATTATATCAATATATATACTATTATATACTATATTATCTAATATATATATAATTTTATAAAAAATTATAAGTCCAAGAGTTTGTCAAAAGAAGTTATTTCTTGGAAACCTGAGGGTTGCCAAATGCAAAAAGTAGAAGAGCGGTTTTTGGATATTTGAGAATTCATGTCGCATCTGTTAGCTTTTGAGCTGAAGAAACACCTTTCGTTTTAGTATGCTGTTCATTCTTCGCCTTTTAATTCTTTAGAACTGATAGTTCTCATTTAAAAATAATTCGTTGGTAAGGCTTCGAGCGCGGTAAACATTTTTCATTGGTTCTAACTTCGTGCTGAATTAAAGTTTAAATATTCAAATATTCTTAATATTCAAATATATATTCAACCAAAATAAGATTCGTTCTGTCATGTGCATTTTAAATTAACATTCTGGACGCTAAAAGCGGGTTCCAACTACTTTCGTTTTGAGCTTGGGAAAACAAAAACTTTTCTCACCCCCCACTAACAAAGCTAAAAAAATGAACTCCCCTAGTGTATATTCCCACTATTAACTAACTATTCTAGTATAGTGAAAGACACTAAGGCTTTTCAAGATAACTACTCCTCTTAAATGTTCGGAACTTGCAGTGCACATAAACTAAACTATTTTGCAACTGGGCCCAATATTCAATTCTTTTTAGAATTTCGTCAAGTTATTAATCTGAACTTTCTATGATCTGATGAGCGTATTATGCTGGTTTTTAATATTCTGATGAGCGTAATATGGGAAAGTGATAACAATAACGATTATACTAATATTAACAATATATTATATTGAGAAACGTTTGTTAAGTTTAAACGTTTGTTTTTCTCTGCTTAAAAATTTAGTAGTTTGCGTAGTCAGAAACTACTGGCCGTTTAAAAGTTAAAAATTTAGAAAAGTAGTCGGTAAATTACTGGCGTTTAAAGTTTAAATTTCCTACGTGGAAATTTTTCGTTATTTATTTATTTTGTGTGTGAAGCAAAGTTGCCTTTTTCAATATTCTGAGAAAGAAAAATATTTCTTACCTTAAAAAATCTTTCGCTAAAATGTCTGAATTTAGTTTTGTTTGAACACACACATTATAATACTGCAGAAGTTCGCTTTGGAAATTAATCTGCATCGAAATGAAAAATACTTCTGGCAGATTAGACCCTTTTGTAAATATTAAAGATTTTAAATTATAATATAATATATATATTATTGTATATAATATGTATGTGTGTATGTATATAATATTATATTATATATAATATATATAATATATATAAATAAATCTATATATTTATAGATATTATATATTTATTAATATAGATTTAATTAATATATTTATATATATATATTTAAGATTTATATTTATATAATATAGATTTAATTAATATATTTATTATATTTTTTTAATATTATTTAATAAAATAAAAGTAATATATAATAATATATATATATATATATTGTATACCAGTAAAGCGTCATCTATATCAGACATATATTATTCTTTCTGCTGGCGTTGAGGAAGAAATAAGACGGTCTCCCAGATAATACCCTTCTTTGGTACACTCATCTCAATTTTATTAGTTTAACTGGTTCAGAAATCATCTTATATATTACAATCTGGATATGGTTTATTATCAAATAAATCGAGACGTCTCCATCCTTTCAAGCTATATTAACAGTATTTTTTGCGATTACATAACTAATTTTGCGTTATAATACAAAAAAAAAATATATAATCAAAATTTATTTTTTCGGCAATTTAGTATCTTTGCGTCAAAATAATATTATTTTGGGTATATTTGGGAATATTATTTAAATATTACGATCCATATGATCGCAATCATAATGCACATATTATACCTCACTGTAGTAACAGAACGGACCTATTTGCTACAATGTTGAGAAATACATAATTTTTCTTTTTGCGTTTTTTTCTCTTGCCGGATGGATTTGTCTGATGCGTTTTTTTTTATTTAAAATATTCATTTTTTTTAAAAAAATGTCTCTTTTCGAAGATGAATACCTCGCACAAATTCGTAGTCTGAGGTGAGACGTGTCAGTAGAAAATTTTGGCCAGAGGGAGGACGAATAAGGAACTCTCTCTCCCAGAAAATTAGTCGACCTCCGAGAAGAGTGTTAAGTAAGTCCAAAACTGTCCTAATTAAGAGACTGAGAACACCCACAAAACACTAGAGTGTGATTAAAAGGAAATACGCTTCCTTTTCAAAAATCTGTACTCGATCTTCTGACTGAAAGCCATGGAAAGATAATATCATAAAATGCTTCTCAAAACTGAAGAAATTAAATCAAAATTGGAGGAAGTTAAAAACTTTGATCCTCTGATCGAAGAAGTCATCACAAAGTCTTCCATTCTTTAGTATGACTCGTCAATTTTGGACGAGGAAATAATTGAAGCGGTACATTATCATACCCAGAATGAAAAATTAATCTGGCATATGACATGACTAGTCAATTTTGGACGAAGAAATAATCGAAGCTGTACAGTTCCATACACAGAATGAAAAATTAATCTGGCGTATGACACCGCATTTCAGTTCACCATCTCCTTCTCCGTCTACGCATGCTGCAGCTTAAGAGGCCTTGCATGAAGACGGAATATCAGGTCAAGAGATGCAGAATATAATCAAAAATATTCATGAATCTAAACAGGAAATAAAATCCCTGCAATAAAGTGTCAAGAGTTCAGGAGTGAAGGGGACCGGTATTCTTTCCACTCTTTCCTTCTGTCCTTTCAAAATGTTTATGGGGTCAGAAAAGACATTTCTAGAGCTGCAAATTGCAGTATTTGCAGCTCAGATTTGTTACTCAGGCGAATGCGCTCAAACGATATTTGATGTATTCAACTAACTTCGACTCCAATTTAGAGTCGCCTTGAAATTACTAAAAACTCTCTAACCTAGACGAATCGATATATATTTATTCTCCTGTTTCATAAGATCGATTCTGCGCCTATTTTAGAAAAATAAGTCCTCAACATATCGATATGTCCCTGTCAGAAGTAAGGGCATACATTCATGAGCTAAAGGAGTTTGGACTAGATTTCTTTAAAAATCCTTCGGCTGGCTGTGAGCTCATGAGTCATATATTCGTCGACAAACTTCCAACTGGCTTTCTTCGCGAGCTCAAATTAATCACACATGATGAATATCCTTCCGTTAATGTAATCTTGGAGCATTACGGTAAAATAATCAAGTCTATGGAGAAGGGGAGGGGAAAAAATAAATCGGCCCCTAAAAAGTGATTTGAGCGTAATCATGCTCCTTTTGAGCATAAATCAGCTAAATCGTCAGCTTTAGTTCTTCCTCTAAAGAGTAAAGTTTGAAATCTTCATCAACAGAAGACGAAAACGAAAGCAGTCAAAAGGGTGGGAGATTTAAAAAATCTTCTAAATTATTTGTTTGGAAATGTAAATTTTGCAACAGAAATCATCGCATGATTTTTTGTGAAGTATATTCTTTTCCTGAAAAAAGGAGAATCTCTGTAAAGAGCTGCGCATGTGCATCATCTGCTCAAGCAGCAAACATTTCGCTAATAAATGTCCTGTCAAGAGGTATGGACTTTGTCACCCATGCGGCAAATGTAGTCAAAAATCCCACACAACAGCTCTATGCTTTCACAATAGTGGAAACGTGTCCAGTGGCTTCTCAGAAGATAGCCGTCCGTCAACATCAGTCGCGAATGAGGAAAATGGTCAGGAGCCAGAACCGGCTACCTCTAATCCACTATCTGCATATAAAAATCAGGATGCCAGCATCATCCACTTGGCTCAAAATATTCTGCGCACTCTCTCCCCGTTAAAATTCAAAGAAGGGCAAAATAGTCCCTGTACGTGTGCTACTTGACTTAGGCGCTCTCGATTTAGGTAGTCAGTCCACGTATTTTCATAGGAGCATTGATAAAAAAATTGAGAGTCAATGAAAATAGTCTTCCAAATCATCAGAGCCCATTAAAAAATTTTGGAGAGAATTGAGATCCTTGCTGTCTTTTAATTTAGAGAGATGGGCATTTGTTTTGGGAAATATTCTAGCCTACCAGTAAATCATCTTTCTGATACTGAAACTATATGCAAAGCAAAAAGAGATAAAGAGGCTATGAAAAATATTACCCTAAATGGTTTCAAAGTGGCAGAAAGTCCACAAACAAAACAACACACAAACACCACCAAAAACCGCACAAACAGGCATACCGGTTTTAAATACTCATGGGCTGTCTGGGCATACGATGCTCCCTTTAATTCATTTATTAAAAGCATTTTTAAAAAACAACAAAATGCATTCGGAGTCGTGCCCAGGAAAAACTTGTCATCGGTACGTGCCTTGTCAGGCACTGTAACATCTAGTTTTGTCCACCTTTCCAGAATGGAAGAACAATGCTGGGAAAGCTCTTCCGCCGAAAAGATCTCAAAAACATTATCGAACAAGAATTCGAGCTCCCATAATCAATCCAAATATTCAAAGATCTGTCAGCAACGTCCCGGAACATGTAATTAATCAATCTTGTAGTGGAACCAGTACCTTCGTACTTCGACCCGCTCTTACATACCAAACACACTGAGTCGAATTTGGACTTGGGCCTGGAGAATCTCAATAAATTAGAGTCTTTGGGTATCAAATGAGGAGCCGGACCAGGGTTCCATTGACGAAATATTAATCAAGTGATTTTACGAAGGGATAGAGTTCCAAGACGGAAGGTACCACGTGGAACTTCCGTGGTTTTAAGATATTCTTGAGCAGGTTCCATCAAACCATCACGTTGCTCTTGCTACGATTGCAACGAGTCAAAAAGAAGTTGACTGCTCAAGGCTTGCTTGAAAAGTTGGGGGAAAGGAAGGTATGTGGAGGCTGTGGAGGTGCATCCGAAAGGATTATCATAAATTTCAATGGATACCCCCCAGACCTATAATTAAAGCAGGCACATCAAAGGACGACAAAAATTCCGTCCCACTACTCTCTTCAACTGCAGCCTGAATATAAGGTGATAGTCCTTCACACATTAACTAGCGTCCGATATCCGAAGCAGATTTAATACGCATTCACTTATTACACAGAAAGATTCACACTGGGACTACTCAAGAAACAAGCAACAACATATCAATTGTCTCTTGCGGATAATTCTCCGAGGCCTTCCTCAGATCACAAACTAAAGTTGAAAGAGGACAGCAAAATCGCATTCTGTTTTTTTCTGAGGAGGAGTGATGACGAGATTACTCACTATACCGTCTCATAAACCACCCATCACATCATCGCTGCTCGTCAGCCCTAGTCTTAGTAGCTGATACAACATATCACGCCAAAAAACACCCTCCTAATCTCTGTACCTCTTCCTAACTCAAAATGAATCGTACGATACTGACAAACTATATTTTTGCAACAACATTCTCCTCGTCTCAGCATTAACGCACTACAGATATTTTCTCACACTCTCTGACATGAGCAGGCCACGCGCTTCAAACACAATGTCGCGTAGACTGCGAATACCTCCACACTACGGCTCCAAAAGCCTCAAAAGAATCATAAACAAAAAACACTTGATGAACAATGATGACCAACCATACACCCTTGACATAATCATACAACGTGATGAAGAAAGAGTTTTAGGGAATTTGTTTAATACCCATTCCAAAAATAGTCTGACGTCTCTGGTAGACTTTTCAATTAAATGAATTGTCTACACCATACAGAGACAGCTTCCTGTACGGTAAATCGCTCACAGAGTATTCCGACCCATAAAGTAAATTTACCTCGCTTGGTCACCGTTCACGAATGCACTTCTTCTTATGAAGAAAACTGGGGAGGTGAACATGAGGTGGGACGATATAATCGCTCCCGAAATCAAAGTCTTGGCGAGAAGGTGAAGCACAAGGACCTACCTAACTTCTCTGAAGGAGGTCTCTTTAGGAGATCTTTATCTTGAGTCAAAGTGAACTTGATTTCAAGTTTCATATATTTGCGATGAAAAGCACTGCTGCTTTTGGTCCTCGTGTATGCTATGTCTGTCTGCTGCAGAGTCCAATCCTTCTGTTGGGCAAGGAAAAATCCCGCCTACAAAAGCAGAACGCTGTTCCCTTGTTTGCGAGTTATGTCTGTGTTTTAGGCATGAAGTGCTTACCTTGACATGTTGAGTGACTATTGGTCGTCAAGGTTAAGGAATTGAACATATTCTCGGATTCACAGATAACTTTTTATTGGATCCAAAATAGGATATCCAAAGTCAAGCACGAAGATTCGTCAAGAACCGGTGTGCAAGATATTCGCACCATGAGCTCTTCGCTTCCAGAGAAATATTCGTTAAGTCCTAAATTTCTCTACGTCAGAACAGAAAATATATAAGATATACCATATATATAGTATATATATATTATATATATAATATACTTATATATATATATATATATAAAAATTACTAATATTTATAATATATATATATACCAATAAAACTATTATGTCGTCCGTGCTTGTAACGTTAACCAACAACTAACACATGCCAATGCAATTCTAACCCGCGCAACCTGCATAGATCCACCTGGACCCTGCCAATGCATTAACGACCTGCCATGCATCGACAGCAATTGCCAAGCATGCAAGTCAAACTATAGATCCATTTGCGGACAAAGGCATGGTGTCAAAAAGATAAAACAACCTGGTTGTTTTTCCTATCTTCCTTCCCCAATCTACAGAATCATATGTTATTTGTCTTTAATTTATCTTATTTATTTGTTTAGTTCATTCAATTATTTGCCAGAAGAAAGATATGAATGGATCCAAATCACACACACAAGCACACTGCACAAAAGATACACAAACAGCCAAAATATATTACATCATTTATCTACATATATATACTAACATTAATATAGATCTTGTATAAATATATATATTACTATAAGTAGTATACAAGCAATATATCAAAAAATAAATAAATATAATAATATATATTAAATCATTATTATTATATTATATATCATACTACTAAAATCCACCTATATACAATACTATACTAACGTATATTATATATATAAGCATGGTTTTCTCTGAAATATCTCAATCTAATCAATGATCGTGCCTGCCATGCATCCACCGGACCGTAGCCATAGGCGCAATTTACTGCAAACTGCCATGCACTCCACCGATAACTCATGCCCAACTGACATATTCAACACGAACAAAACACCTTGCCACACATGCATCAGACCGCAATCTCGCCTGCATGACAAATTCAAATATAGATCCATTGCGACAAAAGCGTGGTGTTCAAAAAGTCAAAAACATTACCCCTTTGTTTTTCTCACCTTCCCAGTCTTAAAAATCATGTTAATTATACGTAGGACGCCTGCCATTAGCATCTTATCCGCACCTGCCATGCATCGACAGCACTCTAAGCCCACACATCGCATGCAAGATCAAATATAGATACCATTAGCCGACAAAGGGCCGTCCTCAAAGCAGTGCTTCAAAACAATAAAAATAACCACTGTTTGCTTTTCTTCTTTCCTTCCCAACCTACTACACTATAGTTAACTCTCTCTTATCATATACTATATCAAAAATTCTTATCTATTTGTGTCACTATCAATCATCCAAAACATATTAAATGACCAAACACGAAAACCACCAGAAGACACTAATGAATGGCATCCAAACCACACACACACACACACACACCACGCACACACACACACACAACAACATAAATTACTACTATATATACTTTATATATATATACTACTAATCATATCATATTAATATATATATATATATATACGGAGTAGATGACGTATCAATCTTATGTGTGTGTCATATATATATAGTATATATATAATAATTTATACTATATATATTTATATATATATTTATATAACTAATATATAATATATATATATATATATATATATATAAATATATATATACTATATATATATATATATATATACTAATATATAGCATGTTTCTCTCTGAATATGTATATCATTCAATTGGATCGTGCCTGCTAATGCATACCACACGGCGACCGCTCCCATGCATTACGCGCAACCTGCCATGCATTCCACTGGAACCTTGTCCATGCACTTATACCGCAACCGCCATGTCATCGCACAGCAATCTTCATTGATCTGCAAGTAAATATAGATCCATGCGGCCAAAAAGGCGTGGTGTTCAGAAAGTAAAAATACCTGTTTGTTTTCATTCTTTCCTTCCCATCTACCAAATTATGTTAATTTTTTATTTATTTATTTATTGTTTATCATTCATTTAATTTGACAGCAGAAACTTAAACATTACAATAGCACCCCCCCTCCCACACACACAACACACCCACACACATATAATATATATATATATATATAATATATATATTATATACTATATATTCATATATATATATATATACTATATCATATAATATATAACTTATATAACATTATATATATATACATTAATATTATATAGCATGGTTCTCTCTCTGAAATATCTCAATCCATTCAATGAGCGTGCTTGCATGCAATCACCGACCGTGCATCATTTACCGCAACTGCATGCATCCACCGTACCTTGATTACCAAATGCACTTTACCGCAACGTGCAGGCATCGACCGCAAATCTGCCATGCATGCAAGTCAATATAGATCCATTGCACAAAAAGCTGGTGTTCAAAGTGAAAATACCCCTTTGTTTTCCTCCTATAGCCATCTACAAATTATGTTAATTTGTGATATTTATTTATCTATTTATTTATTTATTTACTTAATATTTACTTCTATATTATTTTAAGTCAATAAATATACTCACACACCCAAACACACACCCACACACACACCACACACCACACACACACACTATATATATATACTATTATATATAAATAATATACTATATATATATATATTATATCCTATATATATATATACTCTATCTAACATAACTAAAAATATATATCAGTATATATATATATCATATATAGATATCAACACTCCCTAACATACCTAGTAATACCTAAACCCCTAACACCACCCACCCCTAAATACATCAAAATACGCCTACTATATATATACTCTAAGCACAACAAAAACGTAATCCACTCAATATATACATAACTATATATATTTTAATGTCATTTACTCAAGCTCTGAAAAGAAATTTGATAACGTCCCTCATCAAAGATTATTGGAAAGGCTTAGAGTTCATGGTATTCCAAGAAAACTTTTAAATTGGGTTGAAAATTGGTTTTTGGATCGACGACAATGAGAACCTGTCCTGGGTCCAATACTGTTTATTGTATATGTAAATGACATTAATGATAAGGTTTTAAGCAATATTTCGAAATCTGTATATATATATAGGTAAAGGTCCAGATATCCGACACCTTTAAAAAACTCTGCATGTTGCCATAGTAGGGGTTTTATAATTGTTAATTGGGGAACAATTTTTCAAGGAAAACTTTTTTTAATGCAAACAAAATAATTACTAGTTATCGTTAATAGTATTATATATACTACCTATATATATATTATATATAATACTAACTACATATATATATATATATATATATATATATATATATATATATATATATTATATATATAATATAATAATATATTATATATTATAAATATATATATAGTATATATATATATTATATATATATATATATATATATATATTTATAATATATATATAATATATATTATACATATATATTGAATGATGATATTATATATATATATATCTATACTTATATATATATATAATAATTATATATATAATATATATTATATTATATATTATATATAATATATATAATATATATTATATTATATATATATATATTATATATATATATATATATATATATATAATATATTATATATATATATATATAATATATATTATATATATATATATACATATACTATATAATATAATATATATATAATTATATAGAATATATATATACTATATTAATATATATATATATAACTGAATACCCTCAAAAAAACAACCTAACTAACTAATAAACTACTCTCACTAAAAACTTATACACAAAGCCCACAAAATAACACTATTATAACAACACACAAACAAACTAACAAAACACATCAAATCCAAATAATATACTATAACTACAGAACTATAACTACTTAACTACTATAACTATAGCTACTTCTACAAACAGTCACTAAACCACAAAACCAACACAAAAAGACCATAAACCACATAACCCCCCACACCAATCCACAGACCCACAACATCTAACAACACGTAACCATCACGTTACAACGAAACAATATTACGAACCAACACATCACACACCTACCACTTCCACTACCAAACCATAAGATACCCATCTCACCACTTCACAACTGACTGCACATAACCCAAATCATCATCTTAACACTCATCGAGATCACATATATCACCACTAATTCACATAAATAACTAAAATAACTTCAGACAAACATAAAACCTCAAAATCTCAAATACTCAAAATATCAAACCATATCTCAGAAAACACTTAAGCTCGCCCCCATCTATGGATCACACACCAGCCAACCCAACAGACACGCAAAGAGCCACACACAACCCCACATACACAAGAGCTACAAACGAAAAAATGCTTGAAAACACCTTACCGCCTAGTCATAACAAATTTCGCACACATTTTGGTTCGAGTAAAGATAGCTTATTAAAAAAAAGCAAGTCTGCGGCAAATAAGCTTCAAACTACTCTTGCTCTCACACATGATATACTACTAATTAAATCAACATTATAACCTCTAACTAACTCAGCATACTATCGCAACCAATCGAAACAACAAACCAAACTAATCAACTACACCAATTCACAAATAATCTTACAATAACTACAACACACACACCCTCTCTCGAACACCCTCTAGACTTAATAAAACACAACCTAATCTCACTACGCTACACCAACAGCAAACTATAAATTTGAACGACGCCCAACAACAACAAAACGACACACACAATCAGCATGAATTACCTACAAACACCAACCACAACAACCATCCCATATATTCTTTCCAAGAAGGCCTGTCAAGGAATAAGCTGAAGCTTCCTAACCCACCTCACTCAAATCCTAACAACCTAAACTCACACACATACCAACAACCCTCACCCAAATCACACATACTCAAAACTACTACACAAATACAACCTCAACTAATACTACATACCAACAAAATACATACACACCTCAACACCCATAACATCACAAACATACATAACCCAACAACACACACACCTAACACACCCAACAACATCACACAACCAACACAAACCATAAAAACTATATTATAACCAACCCCATAATAACCACATACACCAATCAACCCTAAAAACAAATAACCACATACACACTAAACAAAACACCCACCCAAACACTCAACTACACCACAAACCTACTTAAACACCAACCCTATACTCAACAAAAACCCAACACACCCAACCCAACATAACACACAACCACCCCTCTCACACAACAACCACCATAAATGATACCAAAACACCACATAACAACACATACACGTAACACCCTACATATAATACATGACCCACCAACTTATATATATTAAATACTATATATATAACTATAATATATTATATATATATATATATATAGGTGTGGTATACACTATCATAAACCTGACTACTAACCTTAATCAAATAACCTAATATATAATAAATATTACTATATCACAATCATAATAATCAACTACCACCTAAAATACCACACCATAAACACTACTAATAACCTATAATATCGATATATATATATTATATAATACATATCACTCAATAATATCAACAAAACCAAACACATAAACTATAATATATGATAAAATACTACATATCTTATTACACCACGCCACCAACCAACCTGAACACCCCTACCTACACAATATAAATCACTATATATAATAACTAGCTTCACTTGATCCATAGCGAACCCTCTAAAATCAACCATAACTAATGAGACCCACCAGAATGTAGACCCTTTCTTTATGAAACACTGTCGCCTTAAACTAGCCCATACCTTTACTTGAATTCTCTGTGCCGTAACAGCCCTAACTTTACTGATCCACTGATGCGTAAAACTATCACCACTTTTACATCTTTACTTAACTCTAGTGATCTAACCTAACCACAAAACTCTTATACCTAATCTTGCAATAAATAGCCCCTTATGGTCGCCAAAACCCATAGCCACAAACACCATGCCACTCCAATCCTACTTGCGACTAACACAAACACTCCGCTACCTAACCCCACATCCTATATACAGTAACTATATAATACCTACACCATACTACATATACTATACTAACTTACTAATATAATAACCACACTATAAATAATCAACATAATAAATAAATACAAATACCTACAACACCACACCCCCAAACACATACAATAATCATCATCAAGCTCAGTCAACTATGCTCCAAATCAATAAGAACGAAACAAACCTTACAATAACCACACTAAGCTCGAGACGGAACTGTAAGCCCTTTCTTTTATTGAATCACAATGTGACAACTATAAAAACTTAGCCCTAACTATTTATTGACATTCATTTTATCCCTTGCATATCCAATTCTTTTTATAAGGCCAACCCCCCGACTATAAAACAAAAAACACAAAAACCAACCTTTTTAAAAAGCCCTAACGTTACTGAATCACTGTGCTGTAACAACACTTATCCACTAAACTTCTCTATTTTACTAATCCTAGTGATTCTACAACCTAACAAAAACAATCATCAATATCATATATCCTTCATAATAGCCCATATGTACCCACAAAAAAGCCTCCCTTCCCACCAACTCAAATCTTATGCAATTTTTAAAATACTAATAATATACAACTCTACACACTACATAATCAACATATATATTCCTCACCCCGCATCAACATAATACCCCGACAATACAATTACAAACCAAAGCTAGTACCTCTAAACACAATCACCAACTTAATCATGGGGTAACTTCAATGCCCATCATACAGGCTGGTGTCAGGACTACCCATCCGACCCCAGAGGAATTAACATCTTAGAAGAGATATAGACAAAAGCTTTACTAACCTCAATTAGACAAAAACACAATCTACATAAAAGTGCTAGGATGGGGACTATACCGATGCATGTTTACACAGAATACTCATCAACACTTAAAAAACTAATAAGGAAATAAAAAGCTAGTTTCTTTGCTGATAAGCTTAACCTGACTAAATTCAACCCACATTCGCAATTTGGCATTTTAACGACAGTTTAACCGTCAAAATAAACAAAAAACAAAAATTAAAGAATTAAAGATAGGTGATGAAATAGTTACAAACAAGCAACGCATAGTCAATGAATTGAACTCCTACTTTACTACCGTAGGAGGCAGATTAAGCAGAAGAAAATTTCCAGAAGCAGAGATGATTTTTGACGATAATTAAGAACACCGAGGTCGGACAATGCAGGTTCGAAAAACAATATCAACACTCTCTCGAGTGTGTTATCACAATGGGCTCCACTGAATAAAGGATCTGACTCTTTAGAGTGTCCCGAACTGCGATATACCAAACACTGCCAAAAAAAGTGAAACCTCTGGCTACATTTTAAGCCCGCTCTTTATACAATTCAATTGAATTCCAACTCTTATCGACAACTGAATTAAAATCGCCACCCAAGATCACCGTCTGCGCGATCTGACCTTCCACAACGAGCTCTATACACACTCTCCCTTCCGACAAAACTCACGTTCCTATTTCAATCCTACATAACTTGTAATAAATTAGTCCATTACTCAACTTTTCAGTAACTTCTACGTGCATAGAAAATTAGGCTTCTCTCACAAAATCAGTTTGGTTTCACCAAAAATCGCAACACAGAGTGTGCTCTGATATTACTTACTGAAAAACTATGCAAGGCACTAAATGTAAAAAAAATGTGAACTTTTACTATCAAATTTCTCGAAAGCATTCGATTTAGTTCCAAATAACCTACCTTTAAGCAAATTAGAGAGACTTGATATCAGTAATAGTTCATTACAATGGTTTCAGATCATACCTATTAACCAATCACAATACGTTGCCCCTCAGGGCTCTATACTGGGGCCACTATTCTTTAATATATATACAAATGACTTTTAAAATTGTCACAGTTCAATACACTCTCAATATGATGATTACACTGCAATCTTAATATCAGATCGTAATATAAGCACACTTAACGACAAGGTAAATAATGAACTAAAAACATTATAACATGGGCAAGTGCAAGCAGACCCCCTAGATCTTTGAAAAACAAATTGCCTAGTAATAACTAATCAAAATAACCCTGTTCAACTAAATGTAAGAGCAAAAGATATAATTATAAATTGGCTATCTTCTGCCAAATTATTTGGTGCTATCCTTGATGACAGGTTTTCTTTCAAAAAACATATAAATATTCTCATTTGCAAATCTTCTTATGCTAACTATGCATTCCTAAAGATAAGCAATTTTCTTCCAAAATATATTTATAAAAACTTTACTATAGTTTTGTTTATCTTCACCTACTCTACTCTCCTTCAGTACGTGTTGTGCAAGTGAATACCTACTTAAACCTCTAATCGTTATGCAAAATAAATTAATTCGAAACTACTGTGAACACACAACCCCACTATTCAAATATTTGTCTTTGTTAAAACTTCATTATATCTACACCCTTACAGTAAGTTGTCACATCTTTAAATTTCCAAACTTAACTGCAAATGATCTTTTGACAAACATAATTGAACAAAAACAAACTTTGAGAACAAACAATATCCGTAGCACAAATTCCCTTACCTTAGACAAAGCGAAATTCACCCTAACGAAATCTCGAAGGGCCATCTCATATAAGGGCATAGATTTTTAGAATAATCTCTCCAAAAAATGTTCAGGAATCACTCAGCATTGGGTCGTATTTCTATGACGAATGGTGATGATTCCTATAGATATTACTAATATTAAATTGTTCTCTCAAAGTTTCTCTTAGAATTTACAAAGTCAATGCTGATAGCGGTTTGATGTTATGAATACCAATATAAGTTATTTATTATTTGAATACTAATATAATTATTATTATTATTATTATTATTATTATTATTATTATTATTATTATTATTATTATTATTATTATTATTATTATTATTATTATTATTATTATTATTATTATTATTATTATAATTATAATTATAATATATTATTATTATTTATAATTAAATATAATTTATAATTATAATTATAATTATTACATTATAATTATAATTATAATATAATTATAATTATAATTAAATTATAATAATTATAATTATATTAAAATATTCAATTACGATCAGAGTATTTCTTACATTAGATTATGTTAAGTATTATAATTTTAAATATTTTAAAATTATTATGATATTATTATTATATTATTATATTTATTATATTAGTAATATATTATTATATTTATTATATTATTATATAATATGATAAATTCATTTTCATTATTATCTATTATATTATTATTTCATTATATTTTTATTATTATAGTATATTATTATTATATATTGATTATTATTATGTATTATTCATTTATTTATTTATTCATTGTACAAAAAAGTAAACTCAACTATCGTTTTTAATTTAAAAGATTGCATTTTCAGTCGGTTTGGCTGGCAATAAATATTTTTTACAATGTCACCAAACCGATAATTTACACTAAGATAATTATCAAGGAGAGACCTTTCCTCTTCCCATCGAACACGTCTCCAAATTTGTGCTCACCTAAAACCTTATAATGAAAGATTTATTATTTAAACTAAAATCACTCGTAAACAATCAAATTTATAAATGTTTTCATCTTTTTCTTCATTGAATGCCGAGAATCCCCTGTCACAAGCACAGATGAAGTGCATTAACAACTAAGCAACGGGTCCTCTGGAGAGAATGGGAGCATTGGGGAAGGTTGGTAGAAGAAACAATACTGAAATGATCAAGGTAATAAAATGCAATCTGTATTTTTATTCCCATTAATTGGTTCTAAAACTTGAGATTTTTTAATTTAAATTTCATTAACATCTATTGGTGACTTATTTTGTGCATAGTTTAGTGTACTATAATTAATTTTTTTTTTGTAAAGAGGCTGTGATCCGAATTGATCTTAAATTGATTTTCCAGATATTAATTTTTTGTAAATTAATTTTTTTTATAATATAACGCAAACTATTGGTTTATAATTTTAATATGAAATCGTTAGTTTGTAAGTTAATTTTCTTTATAACTTTTCAGTTGGCATGATAAATGGCAAGAGGATTCGATTTATGCAAATTTATTGTAAACTTTGTTAATATACTATTTAAACTCCTGGATTTATTATTTGCCTCATGTCCTAACTATTTATCATTTTCAGTTGCAGTATATAGTGCTTCACTGTAAACGAAATTTAAAGTTCTTTAACCACGGGTATTTTTTTTTGTTGCCAGATAATTTTTATTTTGTAAATGGTATCCTCAGCGGGATTCGATCTTGCATCTTTTATTTTATAAATGGCATCCCCAGTGTGATTCGATCTCTCATCCTTTAATTTTTTGTAAATTACAACCCCCATCAAAATCTGAAGTTTAACCTTATATAATCGACTCCCTGCAATTTCTCCCTGGGTCTGTGGAGGAGTAAGTTAAATTATTTTCTGATATGTGACCTTAATTTAACCTTATTGCCTATTTATATTCTTTTTGATATGCGATGCACATTTAATCTTAGTGCCTACATTTTAGTATGGTATCTATTTATATAATTTTTGATATGTGATTCAGATTTAATATTAGTGCCTACATTTCAGTACGGTATCTATTCATATTATTTATGCTAAAATCTTCCATTTAAATTCCGTCTGAAAATTTAGAAATATTTTTTAGTTATTTACTTTGGTCTTCATAAATATTGAAGGTATGTTAACTCAAATTTTGAAATGATTTACGAATAAATGTTTATTATGGAAACTATTTTTTCTGATGGATAAAATTTTAGTTTGTATAGCTAACAAATTAGTGATATTGCGAATCCTAAAATTAAAGTGTAAAAATTTTGTATAACTTCTTACTTTTATTGGAGAATTTTGAAATATTAAGCATCCCTTATATTAAATATTAATAACTATAATTATACTACTTTTGGAAAATCGGCAAGTTTTAGGTTCGGTTCATGAAATTTGAAAGAGCAAAGTGATCAGCTGATATTTTTTCTGGTAAAACTCGGCAAATATATTGTTATGGATGAAATTGTAAATTTAAAATTTAGTAAATAAAGTTTTCAAATTTAAAGTTACATTAGCGTGCTTCTAAGCATTGATGAGATTTTAAACATTGACTGCAAAGAATTCACATAATATTGTAATTTATGTAATTTAAGAAAAATTAATGAAAATTTTGAATGAAAACTTTTGTAACGATTTATATAAGTAATTAACTGATAGATTCATTAGCTATAATTTTTTCTAT
>JABUQX010019008.1:7500-10000 GCA_015478945.1 Trachelipus rathkii
CACGTTATATTTCATATCTGATTTTAACTGATCTTATGCTTAAATGCCCAAATTTTTTATGATATCCCTATATTGTTGGCTAAGGATTGTGCTTGGTCTGAGAAACAGAATACTTCTACAGGCCAGGACAAGACTTCTCTCTAATCAAAGATTCAAATTATCATTGAACGCGTCATCCCCTGAAACTTTGATTGTGTTCCCAGTCGCAGCCTGTCCTGCCGGTTGTGGGCGCACCATAACTGACCTTATAATAATGTTGATTAAATCAGCCTTCCCTATTATGCATAATCAAAATCCCTCATCACTTTTCTTCTGGAGGGTAGGTGGAAATCAGAGTCAGGTAGGACAGGAATTTGGACAAAAGAACTCAGACGCCACAATGTGAATAGACCAAATGTCATGTAGCAGAAAACAAGAAGCAAAAAATTAATTGAGGAGTAAATGATGATAATTGACAAATGAAACTTGGTATTTTAAATTCGAAAATTTTGTATGGACCTTTATTCTGTTAGTTTTTTAATCTGTTAATTGTGACACCATTTATAGTTAACCTGTAGTTAAAATAAAACACTTACTGTAGTTATAAAGCAACTCAAGAGCTCTCTTCTGTTTAAATATTTTCAACATAGACTGGAGAATGATGGTCTGGACGCCTTTTGCTGGGTGTCTCACTGTCTATTGAGCAGCTCCGGCCCCGCTTTGACCCTCCGTCAATTGCAGTACACAGCTCTTTGTGCAAAGAAGGATGTTTCTAAAAAAGTTACAAAACTGAAATCCTTATTCATGTAAATAAAATATGTAAAATATTAATGGTTGAATTATAACATAAAGACGTTCACGACGGTAGAATCGGGAACGGTTTTATTGACTTACGATCATAGTAGTGCGATTTCAAAGCTATGTGTTGAGTTTAATGTCAAGCCTGAAGTTTTGGTTTTTTTTAACATTGGTAGCATTCAAATCTTTCCTTTGTACAGCACTCTAATTGCCCACATATACTCCTTCCTTGCTCTTGACAAGACACAAAGTCACTTTGATAAGATGGGTCCATAGGTGCTCCAAGTCAGCTTGGCTGCTTTTTTTCATGGGAAGTACAGACAGCATCACACTCAATAATTTCAAGAGTTACACTCTCGACGACTTTCAACCGTTTGCAATTCTTTTTCTTTTTCATCACTTATTCATAGCCGTTTTATATCAATTTAAACACAAAAGCACTAAAAGTTTTAATTTTTTTGGGGGGCTAATCACAAGTAACCAATTAAACTTAGTAAATTGGCTATAATAATAATTAATGAATAATAATATAATAATAATAATAATAATAATATTAATATAATAATAATAATAAATAAATAATAATAATAAAAAATATTATTCAATTATTAATTATTAATTATTATCATTTATTATTAATTATTATTAATTAATTATTATTATTATTATTATTATTATTATATTATTATTATTATTATTATTAATTATTATTCTTAATTATTATTAATTCTTATATATATTTATATTATTTTATAATTTATTTATAATTTATTTTAATATTTAAAATTTTAATTTTATTATTTATATTTATATTTTTATTATTATTATTGTATTAATTATTATTAATTATTATTATTATTATTATTATTATTATTATTATTATTATTATTATATATATATATATATATAATATATATATATATATATATAATATATTTTTCTATTATATTTTAATATATATATATATATATATATATATATATATATATATATATATATATATATATATAAGCGCAAAATATTTAGATAGAGCGCAAACGCAAATTATTTAGATAGAGCGCAAATTTGCGCTTTTGCGCTCTTAAAAAAGTTGTTAAGCGCAAATGCGCAAAAGCGCACATTTTTAGAAATTTCGCGCAAACGCAAAAAAGCACATTTTTTACCTAAAGCGCAAATTGCGCTTTGCGCTTTTGCGCTTTCATTTGCGCTTATGCCCACCTCTGATATATATATATATATATATCTAGATATTATATGTTTACATATACAGATAATATATATATATATATATATATATATATATATATATATATATATATATATATATATATATATATATATATATATATTATATATAAATATATAATATAAGTTCTAGTATAGTTAATTTACTAAATCTATCAAATAAACTTCTATGTACACTACACACCTTTATATCGAAGGAGGATAGAAGTGATTGCAACAACTATAGAGGAATATCCTTGCTTACGCATGCAAGTAAGGTATATGAGAGGATATTGGAAAAACGACTGAGAGAGATAGTGGAGAATAAACTAAATGAAGCACAACATGGATTTAGACCAGGAAGAGGAACAACTGATCTGATTTTCTGCTTGAAGATGATGAAAATTGAGAAAAATTGGGAGTGGGGAAGATACATTTATGTATCTTTTATCGATTTAGAGAAAGCTTTTGACACGGTGCCTAGGGAAAAGCTATGGAA
>JABUQX010019008.1:20000-25000 GCA_015478945.1 Trachelipus rathkii
GAATACAAGTGAGAGATATTGAACGATAGTTAGAAAGATCAGAGCGGCTACTCCTTTTCGGAGTCAGTTGAACATATGCACTCTTCCAGCACTAACTAAGTGTATTAGTATTAAGACAAAGGGAGTAGAGTTAAACAAGGATAGGCAGCAGCAGTTCAGAAGTACATTTCCTCAAAACACTGGGAGGAATGCCATTCTGGACACTTGCTTTCCTAATATTCATAGAGCTCAGGATCTCATGCACCCGATCGTGTGTAATCACAGGTAAAGACATGAAATACCTGAGAGGAGTAGGAGTAGAAAGATGAATCCCAGAATCGCCCAGGTATATATATATATATATATATATATATATATATATATATCCATATCTATATATATATACTATATATATATATAATATATATATATATACTGCTATATATATATATATATATATACTGCTACTGCTCTCGAGAAGAATGTTAATGGAGAAAGTCTGTTAGAGTTGTGTGTTGAAAAAAGAATTGATAATTGGGAATACTTGGTTCAAAAAAAGTGAAAATCATAAGTATAAAAGGGAAGAGTGAGATAACGGGGGGGAGGGCGGTACTGGATTATGTGTGTGTAAATGGGAAGGATAGAGGCAGATTACTAGATGTAAATGTGTTTAGAGGGGCAGGGAGGGATATCGGATCACTATTTGGTGGTTGCTAGGATAAGGGTGGGGGGGAGAGAGGTGACAGTTGGGAAAGGGAGAAAAGAGAGGTAGAAGTGATAAGGTGGAAAAATTGGATGAACAGTGTGTGTAAGAGGAGTTTAGGAGGTACTTATGGAGGATGAGGGGAGATACGTGAGAGGGACGGGGAATTGGGGAGGTGGAGGGGGAGTGGATGAAATTTAAAGAGGAGGCAGTATGTGAAGAGGCAAGAAGGGTAGTGGAGTAAAAAGGGTAGGTGCAAGCAGAAGGAAAGGGAGTGAATGGGGGAGTGAGGAGGGGAGGTGAAAGAGGTGGTGAAAAGGAAAAAGGAAGCTTATGTGAAATGGTTGGGAAGTAGGAGAGAGAGAGAGAAGAAAGCTGGGAGGAATATAGAAGGGTTAAAGTGGAAGCAAAGAGGGCGGTGGAAAGGACGGACGAAAAGAAGAGCAAAAGATGAATGGTGTAGAAAAGTGACGGAAGATTTTGAATCGGGGAGCAAGATGTTCTGGAAAGAAAATAAAAAAGGAAGAAGAAGGAGGGGTTGGGGGAGGGGATTAAGGGAGGAGATGGGGAGTGGATGGGAGGAGAGGGATAGAGATTGAGGAAGAGGTGGGGGGTATTTTTGGTGGATTATTGGGCCAGAGTGGGTGGGGAAGGGAAGGAAGATTTGCAAGAGGAAGGTGAGGGATGGGAGTGAATTGGGGTGGGAGGGAGGATGAAATACAAATGGAGGAATTTATTAGGGCCTTGAATAAAGGAAAAAAAAGGGAAGTCCCACTTGAGTCTGGATGGTGTATGAGAATGGAAATGTTGCAGAAGAGGAGGTATAGGGGTGGGAATGGCTGTATAGGTTATATAATATATATGTTGGAGGAGTGGTGAGGTACCACAGGTTTGGGAGGATGGTTGTTTGGTTCCCCCTGTATAAGAGGGGAAAGGGGATAAGATGGAATGTGGGAATTATAGAGGTATATATCTTTTAAGTGTGGTAGGGAAAGTGTATGGGAGAATACTGATTGAGAGAGTGAGAGGTTTAACGGAGGAGAATGGGGGAGGAACAAGGAGGATTTAGGGAGGGAAGAAGGTGTGTGGACCAAGTGTTTACACTAAAGATGCTTGTTGGAGAAAGGTATAGAAGGGAAAGGGAAAGTGTATGGAGTGTTTTTAGATTTAGAAAGCGTATGATGGGAGTGAAGAGGGTGGGTGTGGAGGTGTTGGGAGGAAAACAGGTGGAAAAAGGGGGAGGTAAATTAGGTAAAGAGTATTAGGGCCTTTATAGGAATAGTAGAATGTGTGTGAGAGTGGTAGGAGGAGAGTGAGATGTTTGGGGTGGTGAGAGGGTTGAGGCAGGGGTGTGTAATGTCGCAGTGGCTATTCAATTTGTTTATGGAGTGTTTGCAGAGGAATGGTGAGGGAGGGGAGGGGTGGAATTGATGAATGGGAATGATAGAAGAGAAGAAGTTAACATGATACTGTTTGCGGACGATACTGCCCTAGTGGCGAAGAACACGGAAGAGCTGAGGTATTTGGTGAGGGAGAGAGATGTATTGGACAAAGGGGGCTTAAAATAAATCCAGGTAAGGGCAAAGTGTTAGTGTTTGAGGAGGAGGAAAGAGAGGAGAGGGTTAGAGGTTAGAGTAGGGGATGTAGTATTGGAAGAAATGAGATTTTTTAGATATTTAGGGATGGATTTGGGTAAGGGGGAGGGACGAAGGAGGAGATGGAACATAGAGTAGGAGAAGGAATGAGAGCTTTGCGGTCTGAGAGAATTATGGAAAGGAGGGGATTTATCACAGAAAGTTAAAGATAAGTATGTTTGAAAAATTTGTGTGTACCAGCAGTGTTGTATGGGTGTGAAACGTTGGGGGTTGAATGCCAGGTTCAGGAAGAAGTTGGAAGTATTTGAGATGAAGGGTTGGGGCGGTTTGTGGGGTTAGCAGAAGGGAGAGGATTAGGAATAGGGTGGTGAGGGAGAGATGTGATTGGAGGAATGGTTTGGTGGGAAGAGCGGAGAAGGGAATGTTAAGATGGTATGGGCATCTAGTGAGAATGGAGGAACAGAGAGTGGTTAGGAGAGTTTGGGAGGCGGAGGGGATAGGAAGGAGAGGAAGGGGGAGACCAAGAAGGAGGTGGATGGATGGAATAAAGGAGATGCTGGAGGAGGAGGATGAGGAGGAAGGGTAGGGTGTTGGCGAGAGATAGGGTGGGGTGGAGGAGGTGGGTGAGGGGCGAGATGAGGGGGGAGGTGTGAGTGGGAGAGGCTGTACGTACCACTACCTCATGCAGAGGAAAAAAGTGTAAAGTAAAATAAATAAATAAATATATATATATATATATATATATATATATATATATATATATATATATATATATATATATATATATATATATATATCTTTAACTATATATATATATATATATATATATCTATATATATATATATATATATATATATATATATAATTTAAGAAACTACTATATGTAAAGCTTTCCTATCAAACTAGCTGGATAAAAAATTGGTTAACAATATATTGAACTAAAAGCAATTATTTTTCTTCTAGCTTTATATTGAAACAATATTGAGTTAAAAGATATTTAAAATATATAAAATATTCATATAAGGTTTCTCAAGTATAAGAATATTTTGAAATAAGCTTCATTTTCACTGGAATGCAAATGTTAAAATCATATATATATATATATATATATGTTTATATAAATATATATATATATATATATATATATATATATATATATATATATATATAACTTACTTTATAGAGAGAGAGAGAGAGAGAGAGAGAAGAGAGAGAGAGAGAGAGAGAGAGAGAGAGAGAGAGAGAGAGAGAGAGAGAGAGAGAGAAGCTATTTTTCGCGTAACGAAATACCAAGAATTTATCCCTCTTGGGGATCCTAAGAAGCCTCTTCTTAGGGTGTTCCCCTCCAAGAATAGGGCAATGCCCTTTAAATATATATATATATATATATATATATATATATATATATATATATATATATATATATTTTCTCTATATATATATATATATATATATATATATATATATATGACATATATATATATATATATATATATATATATATATATATATATATATATATGCCATCTCCTCTAGTGGGTGAGGTGAAGGCCTGAGCAAACATTAAATTTAACAGAGTTGCAAATATTAAAAACCGAATCGAATCAAAGTTTGAAATGTTCCGATACGCGACGAAGGTAGGTCTGCAAACGAAAAAAAATGGGAAAAATAGAAGTGGGAAGAGTGCTCTGGATTTTCCAAGGGGGGGGGTTACTTGTAAGGATGAGCGTAGAAGTTAAGTCTGGGGTCAGAGAAATGAATGGTGAAAATATTAGAATGAATAGAAAGACTTGCCGCATAAACTTTTATCAAAGGAGGGGTTATGAGACTGAAGAGTTTGCAAGATCATGAACTTTGTAAAATTGATAGAATAAGTAGAGTGATGTATGAGTTCCATGGACCGAAAAGGCTTAGTGAAAGTTAGTGAAAGCTTGAGAGTTGAATAAGCGAAAAGTTCCAGACTCCACCCTTATAAAAAGGGGATGTATGAATAGAACCCCCATATATGGGTGACATATAATCCATGGGCATTTTATTCATACAACCAGCATGAATGAGTGATACATAATCCATACAACGACTAACAACACTCCTATAAAAAGGAAATAAGTGAAAAGGCGTTGAGAAATTCTGAAGGAGCCTTAGAACATCATACCTTTTAGAAGATTGTACAATGAGATCGACAATGGGATTCTTTCGAGAAATATCACGAGAAAAAGACATCATGGGAATTAAGAACAGACAAAATTTTAAGCTGAGTTTTTGAAGATGATGTTGTGGCTGCTTGGAAGATGGCCAGTTAGAATGATGAATTAACCGAATTTTTAAAGAAACATCACCTGAAATTGGAAACACCCATGTAGCTCAGTGGAAGAGCACTCGCCCAACTAACTGGTCGGGTGGCAGAACCCTGAGGAACACTACAACACTGTAAAAATTATCCCAATGTCACAGCAAATTTTCTTCAGATGTAGGCTATTTCTTATTCGAAAATATGTTGTCGGTTACTTCCTTAAGGCGACTACGCACATTCGATGTTAGCCGAGTTTTCAACGGACTTTGATTGAAAGCGATGGGAAAACATTTCGTTCATGGCAAACCAAGCCCGAATAACGAACAATCGGCAAAAATGACCCATCCACAAGAGAGGTGTTTGACTATTTGTCTTTAAAAGTTCGTTGACTAGTTCGGCGAACACCGAATGTATGTAGTCACTTTTAGAG
>JABUQX010019008.1:32500-35000 GCA_015478945.1 Trachelipus rathkii
CGGTGCGGTACACAATTACGGTGTCTCTTTGCTGTACGATTTTAAAAATATAGAGATGAGGTGCTGTGCGAAGCACAGAGCGCATTGAAACATAAAGGTGCGGTGCGGTGCGACAAAAATGACTTGGAGGGATGTAGCGCGTGGTGCGCTTACTCTGGTGCGGTGCGGTGCGGTGCGGTGCGGTGCTGTGCGGTGCGCAAAATTCCGGTGCTCAGAGCAATCCTACTAGAATGATTTGGTTTATACTGTTTTAAAATGTTTATATCATTTGTAATTAAGATTATATTATATATATATATATATAGTATATATATTATATATATAGAATGCATATACACAAATATACTAATATATATATATATATATTTATATATATATATATTATATATATATAATATATATATATATATATATTAGAAATGAATGCAGCAGATGTCATTTTTTCGGATGCGGATATTTGATTTTGATATCCGCGGATGCGATGTTGATATATATATATATCATATATATATTATTTTAAGATTTATATATATATATTATATATATATATATATATATATATATATATATATATATATATATATATATATATATATATATATATTTCGAGTTTTAGCCACAATCTTTTAATATAATTGTTACTAGGGTGCGGGACGGGGACCCAACTCAAATGCACCCCACCAACCTTTTTCCCCAACCTTCGCCCTTAATGAAAGAGATTTTACAATGGATTATATACTTTTTGCACTAGTATTGAAATCCAAATATAGGAAGGTTGTGCTTGAGAAACATCAATTTTTCTGCCTTTTCTGCTAAGAGTCTGTTTCTCTTTTCATCATATATTAGCCCAGCATTGCTAAATACTCTCTCACTTGGAACACTAGTTGGAGGACAGGCCAAGTATTTCCTTGCAAGTTTACTCAAGCGTGGTTAAACATTTTGCTTAACTTTCCACCAACTGATAGGATCATCATTTGTATCTAGTCGCTTTTCTTGGTGATAGTTTTCAATCATTTGCACTACATCTTTTGGTAATGCGTGTGTTCTTCATCACTACTGGACTGTAGAAATTCTTCCAGTGAATATGTTATTGATTTACTTGTAGAAGGTGCTGGTTCTGTAGATTTCGTTTTTTTCCTTTTAATGGGTGGCGAATTATTAGACTATTCGGATTGAAGTTTTTCAACTGCAACACATTGACGATTTAAGTTGTTCTGATATTGTTAAAAAAAAAAAACTTGCCTTTATAACGGGGATCTAAGTAAGTTGCAATAATTTGAAGGTCATTAATTCCACAGAACCAAAGCGTTTTTCTAGCTTTAGTTTTATTGCATCTTTCATTCTTTTTAAACCGTCATCATTTACATTTGAAAATGGTTTAAAATGCTTCCTAAGGCTACGTACACATGATGGCGTTGCAACGCGCGCTAAGCAACGCGCGTTCCAACGCGCGCTGTCTATCACGGCATACTATATGATAACTACAGACGGCGTACACATGCAGCGCGCGCTCTGTCTTCAACGCGCGCAGCAGCGCGCGTCTAGAAGGTTCCTCGTGAAGCGCGCGCTAGCAGGGCGCCTCGAGTTCTTTTATTTGGTAAGCCGTCTATAGTCATCATATAGTATGCCGTGATAGACAGCGCGCGTTGGAACGCGCGTTGCTTAGCGCGCGTTACAACGCCATCATGTGTACGTAGCCTAAGCGTTGAGATTAATGATATTACATCAGGGACAGAAGCTGTAGAGGCGCTGATTTTTTTGGTAATTACTTCAAATGGTTACAATAGCTTAATGCAGTGTGAAATGATGTCATTTTCCACATTTGTAAGAATGTGAACTTTAGAATACGAACTGGCTTACAAAGCAAGAGGTTCTTTAATGCCATTTTTTCCATCATATGAAGTGTACTATTCCAGCGAGTTGAAAGGTCTTCGATAAAAGTAAGATATGGAATATCAATCCGTTTTTGAATTGCCTTCAACTCATTTTCATTTTCAGATTCATCTATTACAAAATTCTTTATCAAATCTCGTCAATAAATATCCGCGCAACATCCGCAGGGCAGACGCGGAGCGGATCTTTAATAAAGTGCGGTATGCGGAATTTGGGGGGGGGCCGGGGAATTTTTGGTACCTTTTTGGCATTTTTTTTAATCTTTTAATTATCTATTTTAATTCTTAATAATAAAATTAACAGCTAAATATCATATATATATATATATATATATATATATAACATATATATATATATATATATATATTATATATATATATATATAAATATATTATATATATATATATGGGGGGGAGAGAGAGAGAAGAGCCCATAGTAGTAAAAGTTACTGGAATCGCCGGCTGATATATTATATATATATTAATATATATATATATATAATATATATATATATAATATATATAAATATATATATATATATATATTATATATATAATATATATATATATATATATATATATTATATATATATATAAGGCAGGATTTT
>JABUQX010019008.1:40000-46595 GCA_015478945.1 Trachelipus rathkii
CCTTATTTAAGGAAAGACATAGATATGCTAGAGGGAGTGCAATGTAGAGCAACAAGGATGATTTCTTGGTATGAGGGCAAGAGCTATTAGGAGAGGCTGAAGGAGATAGGAATGTTTTCTGTAGAAAGGCGATTTCTCAGAGGGGACATGATACAAGTCTACAAAATATTTACATCTATTGAAAATACGGAGAAGACTAAATTTTTTATAGTTGACCACGGGCGGGAGACCAGGGGGCACAGTTAAGAAAAACTTAAGGAGAAGGCATGTCATCATGATATAGAAAGCATTATCAGTATAGGGTTGTTAATTTTCGGAATAGTTTGCCTCAGGAGGTTGTTGAGTGCAACTCGATTACAACATTTAAGAAAGAATTGGATAGGTATATGGATGGTGTGGGACTGTGGGTATCATTTAGTATATTTTGACGAAGCCAAATTGGCGGTTTTTAGTTACAGTAGTTATTAAGGTTAAACTACATGTATAACTATAACTAAGTTGTTAAGGTATGTGGATGGTTTGGATATAATATAACATATTTAGACTAAGCCAAATCGGTAGGTTTTTATTTACATAGTTTGACAAGCCCTTGGTGCTTTGTGGATTTGCATGAGAATGTTTGGTTAGTGGGGTGACTGAGACAGTCTCGATAGGCCCATGTGGCTTCTTACTATTTCTATATTTCTAATGTTCTAATAATATAAATATATATATATATATATATATATTATATATATATATATATATATATATATATATATATATATATATATATATATGTGTATTATGATATAATATATATTTATATATTATATATATATATTATATATATATATATATAAACTGTCCTCCCCCAGGAAGGTCATGGCCTTCTAGGAAAACCACGACCTGTCAGTGGGATCCATCGAGAAAGGTCCTTGGGTTACACGGGCCTAACGGCTAAATCCGCTGGCTGGCCAGCCTATCGCAAGCCGGGAAGTTTTCCCATTAGTAGCAAAGCACAACCTACCAAGTACTCATTACCGTGATGAGTGGACGAAGCTAGAGTTGAAGAGAGAAAAGCCACCATTCTCTCTCTCCAGCCAGTCTCGCAACTGGGCTCCTCTCGCTTGCAGGCGGAGTGCGGTCTACCTCTGAGCTAGGACGCTCCTATATATATATATATATATATAATTATATATATATAGTAGTATAGATATACCATACTACTAATACTAATACTAATATATATATATATATATATTTTATATATATATATATAAATAATATATATAATATATAATATATAATTATATAAACAGTATATATATATATATATATATAATATATATATATATATATATAATCAATAAAAGATTTAAAGTCCACAGAATAATTAATAATATCAATAATAATACCTGTTCAGAAATAAAATCATTACAAATTATATATATAATAGTACTATATATATATAAATATATAATATAATCAGAGGTGGCACCCCGTCATTTAGGTAGTCCGCTAGCGCACCTCCGCAACTCGAGAAAACGTAGTCCGCTAGCGCTCCTCCGCACTTATTCAGACCATTCAAACTTCCGCTATCGCAAGTCCGCACTTTGTCCGCACGTCTCCCGCTAATAATGTCCGACTTCACAAAAGATTTTAATAATTAAATACTAAATAGTATAAATCCTTACAAAAAATTTATTTATAATATTATAATGAATAAATTGAAATGAATATTTACAAAATCTCAAGATTTCCACTTCCTCCTCAATGTCGTCTTCAAAGACAGAGATTCCATATACCTTTCAAAAAGATTAGGTGCTCAAAATTAAAAATGCAGTTCAAAGGCAGACTCTCTTGCCTCAAAAGTATCCCCATCAATACGTAAATATTCGACCTTCACGGCAGCCAGAACTAGGATGAAGGGTGTATTATATGTTTATTGACAAGTTCAACAAAATTCTGCCTATGCTGCAAAGGGAAAATGTCCTTTGTCCGAGAGGAGTGCTTTGGTGTTAGTTCACCTTCCAGCAGTCCATGTGCTACATGTTAAGGTCCTCACCTAAATCATCCTGCCTCCCTTCTGAAATATTTTGACCACCCTGCCACCATAAGAAGCGTCAATTTCGTCCCAAGCATGTTTAGGAGAATCCATGAAAGCCTCGACTCTGCAGAGTCGATGCTAATGCTACGTATCAGCTTGGTAAGCTATATATAATATATATATATATAGATATATATATATATAATATATATATATATATATATATATATATATATATATATATAATAATATATATATATAATTATATATATTATAGTATATATGTAATCAGTTATGTGTAAAAACCCAGAATATATTATGTATATATATAATAAATATTTATTATACTTATAACAAATTTATTATAAGTTTATTATATATATATATATATAATATATATATATATATATATATATATATATATATATATATTATATATATATTATATATAGATATATATATATATAATTTGGGTTTTTTCACGAAGCATTTGATTTAGATATTGCCTAGTTATTATAGTAATATAATTAATTAAATTATAGATCGAGGTAATGAGCCATTCAGTCAATAAAATCAATTTAAATGTTATTATTTTATATATGGTACTTTAAGGAGGTCTGAGATTAATTTTGGGGAAGTTTAGATTATTAAAAAACAATTAAAGTCTTAGACTAAAAGTATAATTGGTTATAAAAAAAAAAAAATTATATTCTCATTTTATTTAACCAATAAGAATTCTTTAATAAGTAAAGACTATATTTTCACTTGTTAAAAAGGTGCCGGAACAAAGACGGAAACGTTTTTTTGATCCGACGGCAAGTACCGCTAATTTCCTGACGGACTCCGCACCTCCCGCTATCGGCACCATTCTGGTAGTCCGCTCGGAGCGGACTAGCGGACAAGCGGACTAAAGAGCGAAGTTATGCCACCCTGATTATAATATATATATATATATATATATATATATATATATATATATATATATAGATATATATATATATATATATATATATATATATATATAAATATATATACTATATATTAGTATATAAGTTATATACATATTATTGAGTTTAAATCGCTTCCAAACGAGGGGAAGGAATTTCAAACGGCGATTTATTTATATTTACCCGAAAATTAGAAAAATTACTAGTTTTACAAAAAAAATGTTATAGCATTATTATAATATATATATTATATATATATATATAAATATATATAATATAATAATAATATTATCATATATAATTACTAATATATATATATATATATATAAATAATATATATTTATATAATATATTCATAATCCCTGTGGGGGAGAAAGAAATTCTCACAAAGCATTCTGTTCCAGAACGTATGTTCTGCGTGTCGTTAAGAGGCGACTGTGGATATGGGAGGGAAGTAGCGCTCTCGAAGAGATGAGATTACCCACCATTGGGCATATGGGTGTTAGGGTACATCCGATGATATTTCAGTGCCCAATGGTTTGCCTTCGTTGCTCTCATATCAACCACTCTTCTAAAAACACTCTCCGAATCGCAAACAGACATATAAAAGCACGTATTACAGACTTACGCTTTTTTTGACTATATCCCTGTGTGTGGGGGGGGGGGAGAGAAAATCCCACGGAGATATATTCTGCTGTCATAGGTGACTAAAAGAACGTGTAGTTGGTTTGGCGGACCACAACCACGCTATTCTCTTTCTAAGAATGCTAATGCTGCCTGAGATGTCACGTGACCGCTGTTAGCGAGTCTTCTCAACTCTTTCTGTGAAAATTGTGTGATTGTTTGGGTACCATCGGAATGTCTAAAGTTATAAAATGATGTAGGAGAGAGTAATGGAGTGGACTGTATATTTAGGCAAAGGGCAAGATTTTATTTACTTGCCGTGCTGAAGACAAAGAAGCGGTTGAAGAAGAAGTGTTGGTTGTGAAATGCTGTGTGTGCTAAAATTGAAGAGGAATAAGTGGAGAGAGAAAGGAGTGTACGATTCGTGATGCAGTGACTTGCATAAAGCTGTGGTGATTTTGTTTGTGTGAAGTACTAGAATTTTATATGTCTGTCCATGTTCTCACATATTAAAATATTTGTTATTGTAACATATGGTCCATGCTCAGGGTATGTTGAGGGGAGTGTGACTTTCTGTGGATAATCTGAATGATGTTTGGACAAGGTGAGTTAGAGCTTGTGTGTGGAGGTGTGATGTGGTGTTGGCGAGCTTCAATGTTGATAGGTGATAGAAAAAGGAATGTTATAACAGTTGCCTTCTGGGATTTTAGGAGAAAATGGGTAATGTAGGAAGGTAATTGATTCTGGTTGAGGAGAGAAGTACTGAGTGCAAGTAATTACATTCTTCAGAAGCAAAGAGTATGTGCACTAGAGTTTTACAAAGTTAGGTAGGTCGAGATACAGAACAATTTGTGAAAAGTATGAACCTGCAACTTCCAGTTTTTTTGGTAAAGAAGATGGTGTCTTCTGTAGTCTCGGGCAGATTATTAAAGGGCGTGGATGTTGTTGTTATCGAGATCATTATTGTTGTTTTATGTAATAATTAGGTTAGTGGGGGCATTGATGGGAGAGTTATAGAATAGAGGAAAGATAATGGAGGGATTTAAGAGAGAGAAGTTAAGTGAACAGTTTATATGAAAAGTATGTGTAAAACCACTTGAAATAAATCAGTTGAATGTGATCAAGGTGAAACTGAACAAATCTGTACACAAATGAAGGAAGCCTTTGTCAAAAGGAAGTATGTGGGTGTTAAAGTAGGAAGTAAGGAATGTGAAGTAGTGAGTCATGGGAATGAAGAGATGAGCAAGCGGGTTAAATATAAAATAAAAGAAATTGGTTGAATGTACAAAAACGCCAATTAGAGGCCGCCGAAAGAAAGGTGCTATGAACATATCAATGGAGGAAAAAAGTAAGACTAAGAAATTTGAGATAGCGTTGGATGAATAAGTGGTAATGAACAGGTTTGGAAAAGGTATAAAGTAAGTACTTTACAAAGGGAATAGGACAGTTCCTTTCTGGATTTAAATCTGAAGGAAGTACGAAAGGCAAAGAAAGAGAATAAGAAATCTTCGCAAATAATAAATAGATTGTACTTTTCTCGAGGGATTGTAAATGGATGTGATGAGAGTGTGGAGGGAAGAACCCTTCGAAAATCTGCATAATAATTGACAATAATGAAGAGGTGATTATGAAAGTGCTGTTGAGGTTGTTATTGGTGGCCAAAAAGAAGGAGGGGCATTTTTGGGGATGAGGTAATTGGTAGAGGTGAGAAGTTGAAGAATGGCAAAATCTGCAGGTATTGATGGAGACTGGATTTTTGACTGACTTTGATGTGGAAGTATTGCAATCAGACAAATTAACAGTGGTAGATTTTTGGCTCCTTGGGATGGGAGTATTGCGAGTAATAGTACCGTTAGATAAAGGGTAAAGGAACCAAGGGGAACCTGGGTTAGGAACTATTGGGGAATTAGTTATTCGAATGTGTAGATAGTAATAGTATATATATTAATATACTATATATTAATAATATATATAATATATATATTAATATAATATATATATATATATATATATACTATATATATATATATATATATATTTAATATATAATATATGCTGTATTTTTGGTTGTTACTTGCCTCGGTATGTATAAGTCCGAACCCTGATGTTGAAAAATTGCTGAAGTTTTCTGAAAATTTAACAAGGGAGAGAAGTAGGATACAGCCAAGAAGTAATATGCTATGCACAATGCCTCATTGTTAATAATGTGATGAAAACATTAGAACAGGGAAAGAAAAAAAAGCCAGGTAGAAGAACTTTTCTGATAATCAGTTTTGCTATGCAGATTCTTCGACGAATTCATGGCATGAGAGAGGAAAAGTTTTTCAAGAAGAAGAAACAGAATATAAGGAGGTCAAAGACTAAGGAAGAAGCTGAAAGATCTTAGATATTTTATCGATTTTTTATTTTTTTTTAATTATTTCGTCCCTCCTGAATAGACCTGCCCGTGAGGCGTGACATTTTGTAAAATTCAAAAAAAAAAGAAGTGGTATAGAGAGTTAGATCAAATTTCACTTTAAACAAATGATAGAAAATGAAGAAGAAGAAAAATTGTACTTAGGTTTAGGACTGCCCAACAGGGCGCTATGACAGGGGATAATAGGGAAGCTTTGTGGCAGGTGTTTGTAAGTAATGATGTTGGTGTAGGCTCGAATGGAAATCAAATTACTGTATGACGATAGTAAAGCTTATTTATAATAAATGCTTGGAAATGATTGGTGTATAATTTTAAATAGTGAAGATGAGTCAGATATGTTGTGTTTACTTGGTTATTTAATTTGTATATGGAAGGATGATGAAAGAATTTGACATGGTAGGAGTGTAGGGGAAGTTTAGAATGATGGAGTGCCCTGCTTATGTTTGGTTTTGTGTGGTGAATCGAAGAGAATTTGAGAGTATTGGTAGAGAGGTGTTACAAGTTCATTAGAAAATTAGATAAAATTATGAGGAAAGAAAAAAATATATAAAGATAGTTTGTGTAGTTGAAATTTTTGTT
>JABUQX010019009.1:0-35000 GCA_015478945.1 Trachelipus rathkii
TACCTAAGCTTAGCTCCTATACTTTTTTCATAGGTGTCCTCATTTTATATTCGTTCTAGATACGTATAATACCTTATTTTATAAATACCAAGTATAATGAGATATTTATAGAAACACTCATACTATATATTACTCAATAGTCTACTAGTTATAAGGGATTAATTGGAGATGAACCGAAGATAAGATATAATATTAGGTATACGTAAATACCTGATCTAATATATATAAATATAAAAATTGAAGGATGTTATAAGATATAACACTCTTTATTCAATATTCACAATTGGAATAATAGGAATATTGAATTTCTACATTAATTATATTAATTCCTTTTAAAGATATATTTTCTGCTCACTCTCAGAGTTTGAATCAAATACTAAAGATCTAGTATAGTTTTGACTTCAAATCATATTAGCATATAAACTATGAATTAAATAGAATTAGTAAACTTAATTAATATTAATCAGAAAATTGTATATTCAAAAAACGTACCAGCTTTCTATTAAACTTTGCATCAGCCATACTAGAAGCATAACTAATACCAATAATATATTACGATCTATCTATATATTTAATATATTACTATTTCACCTTGCATAGAAGAGCTACTGCTTGGGTTAATGCAAGCTTTTTCTCGATTTAGGATCTTAGTTTAGATCGTCCGCGAGAGAGTCGATTAGTATCTGAATCTTATCTAGTCCGGACTCCTAAACTATCACTTGAAGGGAATCAACAAAAATTGGTACATCAATAGGTACAATATTCCATGTCAGAATTCTACTTAAAAAAATTACAAACTTCAAGAAGAATGACATTCACCTCTCACTTAACGTCATACATCTAAATAACTCAGTAACAATATAATTATTACAAATAAAATATTACTCTTCTCTCATTCTATCATCTTAAAAGATATTATATTTTTCACTAGTTAAAGCCACTCCTTTTATCATACATTTCATCCATGGAACGTATGAACTTACAAGTTATATTTTCTTCTTCGTATATCTCGTCTCACCTCTTACCTATCTATCATCTGTCTACCTCGTCTACAGTTCCTGATCTTTACCCTACCTTCCTCTCCTCTCTCCATCTCGTCTCTCGTCTTCATTGAATCTGATAACACAAATCCACATGTGGAGTTAAGTTTCAGGAATACTGCACTACACTCTCATATTCGTGCCGTCTTGCGTATTAGTAACTATACACATTGTAAATACTCTAATTCTATAATGATCAAGAACACATGCGGCAGATACACTCATATACCCGCCACGCCCATACCTTGCATCATACTCATAGGGATAGATTTTGGTGCCTACTAAATGATTAAAAATTATATATATATATATATATATACTATAGTAATATATATAATAATATTAATATATAATAAGTAATATATATATATTCCCATAGCATATTAAACATATATTAATAATAATATCAATTAGTGTGAAAAATGCTTGATTATAAGAAATATATACACAACTACATCAAATTGTCATGCGGAGTTCTATATTATGTTATTATCTAAATTATATATTATATCACATTCATATTTTGGAGGAGGAGGTATATGAAATAAAAAAATAATATTATACTACTGTCACTTACCAAGTAATATAGTAGTAATAAATTATATTAAATGCAGTGCAATGCTTGGTGTAGACACTTGCAAGCGCATTAAATAACTATTTACTCATCTAATATATATATATATATATATCTGTATCTATATTATATATATAATATATAATATATAATATATCTATATAGATATAATATCATATTTACGTTCCAAGGTAACATTATACTAAATATAAAAAATTGAAATGAATATAATATATTATCCTCAAATAAGTAAAGCATATATAAAGATATAGTTATATATAAAGTTAATAGATAATAATAGTATAATTATATAATTATCTATAATATATATTACTAATATAATTAGTATAATATACTCATATATTAATTTTGGGCTCTTTAACATATCCTAAATGCTTGGTAAAATACTCATTTATTATATATATTGCCTGGAGTCCTTGTGTGGGAGGAAGTATAAGGGTGGAATTGAGAGTGAACAATAAGGAGAGAGGGTGAATAGTAAATTAGGTATTTTCAGAGTATATATAGCAAATTCTATATAATGCATCAATCAAAGTACGTAGATTAGAGCATTTTTATGAATACATAAAACAGTTTGACAACTGGTTTCAAATGACACGAAAGTGGTCGTTAAAGCGATATGTAAATATTTATTTTCAAAATAATTATTTATAATCATAATAATGTTTTGATGATGTGAGATAGATATAAATATTTATAATTAATAGATATTATTATGCGTGATTTCATAGTGAGTAAGAACTTACATAATCATTATATTATTGTTAAATATCTATTAATATTACTTATTTTTTTAATATATATTAGTATAATAATTCTTTAATGATTTATTAATGAAATATCATGAGGCTTGTTATATACATTTAATACTCCTTAAATACTAATATTACAGTTACACTAGTGTCTACATAATTATAATATTTATATTTATATAATAAATTTTAATTATACTGCTCTGCCTTAAATTGCCTGCATATTAACGATAAACTCACAAATTAAAGCATTGATTACACCCAACTGGACGCTCACGCTACATAGCCCTATATATATATACAACTGGCATTGTTACCAGAACAGTAACAGATTCTTTTTGAGCTGCTTATATAATTTCTTACAACTTATACTAAATGTTTTAGAGTACAAGTCCCTACATTAGCCTTATTATATATTTCATATAATATTATTAAAATATTTATATATATTACAATATTTAATATATAATATTATATATATACGATAGATCCATATTAATTTATTTATATTAATACATTATCACTTTATTATAGCAATTCAGCATATGTGCACAAATATAAAGATCTTGATCTTAAATATTAATTAATTAAATTATTAATAATGTAGTTAAATGAATTAGAATAAATAATTTAGTTATCTTAACAGGGAATAAAAATTATACTGTTATTATATAAGTAAAATATTACAGTTTTAAAAATTGATAATTATATATATAGCCAATTAATTTATTATAGATTGATTATTAGTTTATGTGTCTATAATCCTTAATTATAAATGTAAACTAAATTAATTAAAGTAAATAAAATATTTATATATTATTTATAAATATATATAATAATATTAATTAATTATATATCGTTAAAAATATAAATTTAATAGTTACTCAATACTTGTGATTTTAAATATTTAACCCATAAGAGAGTATATTAGAGTCATATTTATACTGAATTTTGACGCTAGATGATTTTTATTATTATTTTATTATGAAACATTTGACTCTCTATAACTACTATTTACTCCGCGTTGAAGAGCTTTATTTACCTGATTAACCATTAAGAACCATATTTTATCCACACACACCCAAACACCCCTCTTCTAGCCTCCCACTTCACTCACAAGCCCTCTCATCTGGAATCTATGCGCCATCTACGGCCAACAACGCTCCAATAAGTCGATAATTCCTTAACGCTTTTCTTTGCTAACCTCCGTTACAGTTAACCCTTCCAGATCTCTCTCCAAGTCATTCCTTTAACTTTTCACTACCATAACCACCGCCTTCTTTAGTAGTTACTCTATACCCTTCCCTCCTTCCTATTCCTCTCTCGGTACCTCCCAATACCCTCTCGCACTTACTTCACGATCATCTGTTTCGATCCATAGTCTCATACTAGATGCCCGATCGTGACTTTAATACTTCACAAAGTTTCTTCACTATCTCCGGCTATCTTATTCCATCCGAACAAAACGCTACATATATTCCCACAAAGTTCTAAATTTTTCCAGCCCATACTAAATGACTATCCACATCCTTACATGACCACCCTAGGCCTAGAGTGAACACTGATATGAGTCTGCCACACCTTTCTGCTCAGAGAATACTCCCTACAAACACGAGGAAGATCTCACTAATTCTCCAATTCCATGCGACAGAATACTATCAACTTCTCCACTTGGGAAACCTTGGGTCAATTCATATAACCCAACACGTTTTCATCACACCCATACAACACCCCAGTGTGTAACAACTGTATACAAATTATTTTTCATAAACATGACTGTTTTCTTAATATTTGCTGTGTGTATAAAATCCACCACCCATTATTACCAATAATCTCTCGTCAGATCCACTACATACAATGCTCCTATCTATATTTACCTTCTCACCTACTCTAGTGTTCATTCTCCTTCTTCGTCCCCCCCCCCTTCCCCAATATAAATTTCCTAAATTAATCCTAAATAATCTTTATACACTTTCTTCCAATCACTATAATATACCTACCCCTACTTCACCAACTGCGTAATCTGACCCTCTAATGTCCCCATTCTCCTCTCTATCTAACCTTACTAAACATATCAACACTTCTAACTATCTACTCTTGAATTTAGTTAAATGTCATAAGAGAAAATTTTGTTTATTTATCTATTATTTAATTTTATATCCAATATAACCTTTATCCGCGTACTAATACCGCATGATTAATAATCGGATGGCTCACCACTTTTCACCGCGTTTATTATCCGAGGCCTACGCCACACTAGGTCAGTATATACGGTCCGCTAACCAAGAGCAAAAGTTTCAACAATATTACCCTTTCTCATGGTAATTCCTCAACTCATCAATCTCCACCACCCTTCTCTTCTTACATTCATCTTCACTTCTTATAATGCTGACCATTACCCACTCCTCTGGAGAGAGCACTTCTCACATTTTACATATACTAAACTCTTGAGAATAGCCACGGGCGACCAGTTACATAGCATACCCTTTGACTATCAATCCTCTCACCACCTACCAAACATCGTCATCTACCCTTCCCTACCGACTTACCTCTACAACAACATCTACTACGTTATTCCTTATACATATAAAAGCTCCTCATACCTGTTTACTACACTCTGTATAGTACCCTTCCCGACAGTCGCACGTGTTATTCCGACCACAACCTCTCTCGAAGTAGCGTACAAGTAGTCATTAACTCTCGCCCTCTTGAATCTCACTACTCCAATTTGGCTTTCGTCTTCATAACTCTAAAAATAGAAAAAAACACCCACAATTACAATACTTTAGCCGGAGTCCCATACATAGACATTACTAAAACACTAAGCTCATACTTTTTTATTTAAGGTGCTATAAATCACTTAAGGTCCAATTACTTTAACACGCTTACTTACCCTCCTTGAAGAATTCTCACTACCTTTGATTCCCCCCCTGATAAAAATCATATCAAATTCATCTGTACAACCGCACACCTCTGCGATAAAAGCCTCATCATCTTCTCTCAATAAGGTAACTTACTATACTCCTTACACAATACACATCCCTAGCCACCATAAAAGACATATACCATACTATATATTCCACCAAAATAAACCACTACTCTTAAAAACTCAACCCTTTATCCCAGCATTTATACCAGGGGATACCAAACAACCATTACTCCCATCCTCGCTGTGTTAACATTGTGGTGCTACTCAAATACATTGCCAACATATATTGACTTTCGGGTACTGTAAAATCACACACTCCATTTCTCACTAATATACTACTTTCTTGTGTAACACATAAGCTATACCCTGCACTTTTCTTGCACCACATTTCGATCGTCTCACAAGCCATCCATAGACCTGCCGCGACACATTTACTCACAATTTTATTTCCATATATATATGATAACTAAGGACGTGATGTTAGTTGTCTTTCTTCCCTTTTATGTAGTTATTTTCAATTCAACTCGTATGCTCTAAAGTTTATCGCACCTACCTATATAATTTACCTCAAGTGTCAGTCCTATAAACTTCATTCACTGCGTATCGATCACGTGTACTACTCGTGGAATCCAATCACGCTACTGACGCACTCTTGGCCAAGGATCTGCCTCCGCTTATACCCCCACCTAGCACTTTTAACTTCAAGTAATCTCAATCCTATTACCAAAAGAAAAGTACCTTACACACATCCTAAACATCATCTCTTCCTCACGGACCGCTTATCCTCACTGAGCACGACATCTAAATTCAACTATCACCGAGCGGATTCTGCCTATTCACCTCATTTATTGTCTCAATCATACTTACACTTCAACCACCTCTGTCCTTCTTTCTTTCCTTTTTTTTGGTTATTTATATTATCCTAAGTACTTCAGAACATCTTGCTCTCCCGGAGGAAGAAATTTTCCTGTTAAAGCTGGTTTTACCACGCGCCAATTACCATCTTTCGTCTTAGCTCATTCTCTCGGGTCGACTCGCACCCGACCTGCATCTTTACTGGCCCTTTGCCACTCTAACTCTTCTGAATATCTCTCTGCGAGCCAGTTTCAATACTTGCTCCATCCTAACGTGTCCCAAGCCAATGGTCTTCACATTACAGACTCCTTTTTCCTTTTGATACCACACTTAGCAGTTTACCTAATTCACAAGAGCTGTATATTAATATATTATTGGACTCTGATATTTTCACCTTATATCCACCTTTTCACCACTACGACTGCCACCATTACACGCTAGCCCCATTATTTCTCTTATACTGACTTGCACCCACCCTTTTACTCCACATACCCTTCTTGAGAGTGTCACTGCCATCTCTTGTATTACATTCATCATCCTATCACTCCGCTCGCTAGTACTCAACAAGTCAAAAGCTCCGAACATGATTCCCTGGACGCGGGTCCCTCTCACGTCATCTACTCTCATCTCGTAAAATAAAAATACTCCATACTCTCCTAAAGCTCCTCTTACAGAGGCGAGCACTTCTTTATACATTTGGCAAATTTTGCCAATTCCCACCTTTTAGTCACGTTCCTACTGCTCCTCTTATGTCTCGGGCGCCATAAATCATTATGCCATCGTAAGCCTGTGAGACCATACCCCTCTCTGATAACTCAAACATTCCAACCACCTTATCTCTAGCTAACCACCAAACATCGGATCTACGATGCCGATACTATCCCCCTCGCTGGTGACCTGCTACAACAACAGGGTGGACCCGCCCTGTCTAAACCAAATTTATAATCAATGCTATGTAAGTTTAATTCTGCCTCTATTCTTCCTTATTTACATCATAACCTAAGTGTTCCGAGGCGTCCTCAAAACTTCTACACACCATTCCGTCAGTTGCTGAGTTGCTTTATAGGAGTGCTCGTGACTCTACTGACACTTTGGGAAACGCTAGAGTTTCTTCTATTTTTTTTTGAACCATATTCCCCACTTACAACTCCTTCTTTCAAACACACACTCTATAAACAGACTGCTCATTAATTACTTATCCTTCTCAAATCCTCGCCCAACAATGGTCCTATTTATATCTTCCCACCCCCTCCCCTCCCACTGCCTGCATTCAATCTCCCAAGTAGACCAAATTTTTATCATTTACCTCCGAAACTTTTCCCATACACCGTCATTCACCCAACTCCAAAAATCTTCTCTTCTCCTCCTCCCTCCTCGTCATTCACCATTCAACATGGTGCAGATGACCTGCATATAGAAAATCCCAACCGAGTTTCCCCCCCCTGAGCTATTCCTTTTACCAAAGTTTCACTACTTATCCTCGGAACACCTGACTAAGGGACAATCTCAACCTTTACCGTGCGTTATCGGAAGCACGATCTACCCTTCTTTCCTACATCAACTACTTTCCCACCTCCTTCCCCCCCTCGGCTCTCACTCAGTCGTCGTTCACCCTGATATCCATAGCCCTTGTAGTTGTTCCCAAAATCCATCTCCCTTTTCCCTTCAGCCTTAGTTGTTTGTTCTTTATCGCCGCCCTAGAACATCCAACCTTTTTTCTTCAAACACTTAACGCCCACTTTCCTCCTCTCCTTCAAACCTCGTTTTACATGAACCTCTCGTCGTTTCATTATCACCCACCGGCTAAATACCGTTATTAGTGTTCTCTCCCATTTCCCATATATCTAATTTCCCTCTACATGGTATCTGAAGTACTACATATGAGCTCCTATACTGACATATTACTGATTATTTAGAAACGTATAATTATAATATCATATAATAATATTGCACTTCTATATATATTTAAAGATATTAATATTTCTAATTTCAGCTATTATCATATATACTTTATTTATTTTTTAATATACTATTATTATCATAATATAAAACTTTATATTATGTGGATTCATATTTTTAATTATGAGGTAACAATTATAGTTACTTAGTCGTTTATCTATATCTACAATATATCACTATATATATTTGTACCTCAACTTTTATTATAAATTATAATTACTTAAATAGTAAAATATAAATAATAGTATATACTTACACTACTACATTATAATGTTACTTATCAATACTAGTATATATAAATTCTAGAATCTTATTTTACAAAATTAGCTTTTACTTATATTCACTATCACGTAATATAACTTTTAATCATTAGATAAATCATATGAGAGCTAAATTCTAATAAATTTAATAATATATACATCAAGAATTATGAAGGGATGAGTATATATTTGGATGGGAAGAAGTGACAGTCTCATAAGATAAGATATTAATAAAAATTATTCCATTATATTTAGTGAGTACATATACTCAACTTAACCATAATATATATATAAAAATATATATAATATAATAAATTAGACAATATAAATAGTAAACTCTGGAGTAATAAGATGCGTATATACGTATACTTATTATATTATACTATATATGATGTTAAATGATTGCAATAATCGGGGCCAATTATAGTAAGATTAAGATTAAAGAGCATCAAAAGAACATTGCTAAAGTGGAAGGTAAAGACACTTCTTCTTGCCCTCTTTCGGGATTGAGCCACTTGAGAGAACATGATGTTCCCAAATTGCGAAGGTGAAGGAAGAACTGCTTCGATGCTTTACGACTGGAGTCTATCCCACCATATGCCCCAAAAGACAATATAATATTGTTCATTATTAATATATTAAGGAAACTAAATGATTATTAGAAGAACTGAGGGTATTATGAGATATCGCATGGACACACCTGGTGACGCTACCTACGGGACTCTCTGACTTCGAATTTATAATATGTGTTCTGAACTATACTTTTTTTCTGGCGGAGTTGGGTTGATAGCTCAGCTTCACGTAAACAATTCATTGCAGTTAGCATTGATTGAGGCTCCAATTCACTTGATCGGCAACAAATGCCAGTCATGGTGGTTCAGTCCCAGTAGAAGGCAGTAATTCTTTACCTTCCACTTAAATTCTTTGTTATACTATATATATATTATATATATACCTATATATAATATATAATATATATATATATAATATATATACTAAAAATAAGCAATAACTATAATAATAATATGTTATCACATATTAATAAAAATTATATTATATATCTATATATATATATAATATAGGGTAACAATCAACTGTACCGTGAGGGCTGAGACTACTCGCGCGTCAGGGGCCCTGGCTTTAACGCCAAACCGGTAGTTTGAGGACTTCACTAGTATGCCTACTACGAAAACTAGAAGACCCTTTAGCAATACAATAGATAAATTGTCGGTATCTGATCGCTAGTGTGTATTTTAGGAAAACTCATCACTTCTCGGCAAATTTTCAAAGGACACGACAAAGTGGGGCTACTAGTGCATTCACGCAGTGACTTCACAGTTAGGTACTGTACCAGTTTTGTTAGGGATCGAGCTGATGAATGATGATGATTGATCGTATGATATGAAATGATGACAGAATTGATGATGGTATTAGATGATACCCATTCGATGTATGGGACGCGATATTGTAAAGCGTGATTGCTGTGTATTTCTTGAGTACTATTATATTGACGTCTATTGAGCGAGATAGTACCTAGAAGTCTGTAACATCGATTATATTAACTTAATCTTTGTGCTTCATCTATAGAATTCACACTGTGAAACAGAAAAAACAGTCAGCCCTGAGCAATTATTAATGGTAGTATTGGTGATTAGTAGATGTTTAATAGTGAGTGGAATATGGATGTATTAAAATACTCACAGAAAAGACACTAATATGTTGTGATCCTAATCACTTCAATGGCTTTTCATATAGCTCAAGATTTTACAAAGACATGCATGCGTAGAATGGTTCTCTTTCTCTTGTTTATAGACTTATACTCTGAATGGCCCTGCCTAACAATATAATGAATGAGCTGTCAATTTATAAGAGCTTTTTTTTTTCAAGGTTGATTGAGACTATCAGCAGTACACTCTAATAAATTAGCACACATATTATTGTAGAGCAAAATTGAGAAACTATACTCTCCGTCAGTTATAGAGTTGAATTAAGAGAAAACTTATGATTTTTTGGGTTCTTGCTTTTATGTCTCGAGTCAACCAGATTAAGATAAGCATTTAACGATTTGACCTAAGTTAAGAAACATAAGGCGGTGAGGCAGTGGGGGGCAGGCGGGGGCACGTGCTACGCCTAAATCTTTGAGCACGAATAAACAACCTCGGAACCGTTTTGAGTGTAAATATAGCCATAAACGGCTAGATCAGAGTTTTTTAAGGAGTTTTATTAGTAGATTTCAAAATGACTGAGAACATCAAAGACTTCACAGTCTCATATCGACTTAGAAGTTGAAGGAGCTCAAGTTACTAACGTATTAAAAATTTACATATTCTAAATTGTTATTTAAAGTCTTATAAACTGATTAATTATCGAGTTTTACAATCCATATGGCTGAAGTCACTACGCGTGTGCTTTATTATTATCTTCTAGCTATGCTTCTTCTAGACAGTTTTCTTCCTGATCTGAAACTCTCATAGTTAGGATCGCACATCAAGCATTGTGACTGGCGCCTGTATAAAGCTTCAGAACAAAAATTATTCATATTACTATCCATTTGTACTATCGATGATTTACAGTCGTAAGTTGACAGTAAAAGATATATTAATATTTAGTGATAATATATAGCTCTATCATATACATAAAAGACTATGTCTAAAACGTTATAAATTAAATATAGTATATATATATAATATATATATTATATACTACTATATTTTATATATATTTATATATATTATATATGATATATAATAATATATGATAATGAAATATATCTATTATGTAGTAATATATATATAGGTATATAGCTTATATATCAGATATTCGTATAAAACATGGTGCGTCGGGCAACCCTAATACTAGTATTATATATATATTTTACCTTAATTAATATAATATACTATATATATAGTCTTAGTAATTTTACCTCTCACTCACAAACCTTGCCCCCCTAATGAAATCCTGCCTGTTACCCCATAAGTATAGGTATCTATGTATACATATCACTATATATACTATATTATAAATATATATATACTTATATATACTATATATTACTTAGTATATCAGCTAATCACCTATATACTTAATATATAATAGTATATATATATAATAATAGTTATAGTTATATCACCAACTCTTTGCCCACCTAAGAATGATACATCCCTGCCTGTATATAGAGGCCTCAAATTATTACTATATATAGTCTATTATATTTAGTGTGATTAAAAAAATGGTTTTCTTAGTTGATTATCCTAATTCAATCATGGATAAAATTGTCTGTTAATACTAATTACTATAACATATTATATATTGTAGAACTTAATATATTTATATGTATTTGATTCAAATAAATATAAGTTAATTATAACAAATTATTAACAAAATATTTATTTATATAATTTACATATATATATTAAATTTTAACTACCATTATTATACTGAAAACACAAATAGAGAAACAAAACAATTTCGGATTTGTAAAAGAGAAAACTCACCTCAAATCAAATAATCTCAACAACTGGCGATTTAGCACACGGGAAAGGGAATACATTGTTTTGGAATCTTGGCAAAAAATTTTCTAGTTTCTATCTGTAAAAAAAAAAGCTCAAAATAACTAAAATAATCTATTGAAAATATATGAAAAATAATCATTCATATAAGTAAATGACAAAATACTTTAACACTTGATAAATAAAAACGAAATGATATCCATTGTGGCCCATAATTGTTATTGAGTTAGGGCAATGGGGCATTGTCACGAAGAGAAAAAAATTAATTAATAAACTATAACGTTATGAAAAAAATATTTGGACTATTTGTTTTTTTTGCTAGGGAGACAGAGGAGACAACTCAGTATATATATTTATATGTCAATAAGCTGTTAGTAGTACTTTATTATAATAATACGTAATCCATATACTACTATTTTAAAGAGTTTTAAGTAATATAGTATATATATTAGTAATTAGTATAGTTAGTTATTCTTATTTATTATATATCTCTATTATAAATAAGATTATATATATATTATAGATTTATATCATTATCACTTACCTACAAGAACTTATTTAATTCAACACTAGTATTTGTACGGGGATTTACTACAAATATTCTTTATTTATTGTAAATAAGGTATTAAGCACTAAACAAAAAAAAACATGTTAGGGGGCTCGAGCCGGCGGGAACAACAGGGGGAGGGACGTTTTCCATACCCCGTAGTAGTGAGAGAGGGCGGAGGAACGCTTGTACCCCGCGACAACCTTTCACTCGTAAATATAACCCCTAAAGAAGCCGGTTAGGGTGTTTTCTAAGAGACGAAATAGAGCTATACTCCCCGGAGGGTGAGGGGGTATTATGTCTATACTTATGGCCGTAAGATTTCCTTCCGGAAATAAAACCTAGAGGACACCGACTAAATCTCGTGCCTATTTCGTTGTGTGTATACCACTTTCGGCGTATTCTTAGATAACCACAACACAAAAAAAGCTTAAAATTGCTAATTATGAAAGTCTGTTTACATTTTGTTACTTTCTAATTGCTGGAAAAATTGTATTTATAATTAAACTTTGGGAATCTTTACTATATATAATCTATTTAGCAAATATTCTTTAGAGTATTTTTTTATAATGTACATTTCTCTGAAGCTAAAATTTATATACGCTAATGGATCTGCAAATAATAGTAGTTCTTTTTCGCTGTATAATATTGTTTTAATTTGATGATATGCGGAGGTTGTTAGGCATGCCTATTATGAGAGACCTCACAAATTGCACCTATATAATACTATAAACATGTTTTAAAATTGATATTATTAGTATTAAAATTTAATGTTTTAAGTTTTGATATTTTATAATTAAACATACTATATAATATTTTTAAATAGTCGATTATTAATATAAGTTAATATAATATAGGTGGGTGTGAGGAATCACTATAGTGTTTTTGGAAAGTAATAATTAATTATCAATTAAAATGACATATAAAATTATCATACTATATATATATAAATATATACTATATTTATATATAGTATTATATATTATTCGTAATTAATTGAATATATAAGGGATATATATAGAATTATATATATATAATTATAAGTGATTATAGCTAGAATAATTACACTCAGCTTTCATCTAGGATTTCACTTAATATTCTAGAGATTTTATTCCCAATATTAATCTGTTGGGAGGAAGCACTTCAATGACCATCCATATAACTATTTCCTTGCAAGAGGCCCGAGTTAATGTATATTCGGAGAGAGGTGTGTTAACTTTTAAATAATAGGATGAGCTAAACATCCCAACAGAACAGAGAACCACGAGATATTTACCTTTGCATTAGACATGGGGTAGAAAGATTGGTCCACTTACCAGAGATTGAATATCTATCATCAATAAATTACTCATTATGTGCAATTTAACCTAATATGATCATCAAAAGAAAGGGTTGGTGCACAAATATACTAACACTTGAAAAAAAATAAACCACAAGAAGATTTGAACCAGTATCTTCTCTGCTTCTTTTTTTCTTTTTCATCTTCAAAGAAGATATCTGATGAAACTTGGGCCCTTATATTGAACTAAAGTGATTAAATTATAATTTTTGACTTCTTTTCTTTTTTGAAAAATATATTGAAATAATAATATTGGAAAATAAAGGTTATTTTTTTTAAAAACGAGAAGAAAAAAAAAAAATGTAATCGACTTTCACCATTTATTTCATTTTCTTCCTTATTTATTAATTTCGCTCGCTTAAGTAGACCTGTAAAATAGGGAAGAAGTGTGCCTCTTCTGAAGAGCTGTTAGTCACCCCGGGTTTTGATTCAATTTTATTTCTCTGGGTTTTAATTCACTACGTATATATAGAGTAATGGAAGTTTTAAGGCCTATATAATTTAGAAGTTCGGGCATTATACGAGTGGATATCATTAGACTAGTACTTAATCTATACGTAAGCTGACAGCTTATAGAGATTTAGTAAGTATATATATATATATATATGATTCAGCGATCCACGAATAACTAAGACATTACTATATATAATATATAATATATATATATATGTAGTTATTATATATCTATTAAAGTTTTTACACCACTCACGGGCATGGCCTTTTCAAAAGGAGGAGGGAAAGAAATGAAGAAAAGAAAATTCTCAAGCCCAAGAATTAGTCAAATCCTTCAGGTGAGCAGTAGACATGGGTGCTTTTTAAAGAGAGGAAGATTGGATTGCAACAGAAAAACATCTGCTATGACATTAAGAAATCACCTACCATCAATATAATGAATTAGTTATTTATCTGAGGATAAATATAAGATGCATATTATTATATGTACACCACAATAAAAGCAAGCATCTGGGAAGTTTCCAAAAATTAAGCTTAAAATTAACCGGAAATTTCATGAGGTACCACGGTAGGCGTTACTTCTGAGTTCTGTTAGTGACATATCCCTCCTTCCTGGTTGTCGCTGCCTATCTGAAGGCGGCGCGATAGTAAAATGGATAACCTAACGAGAGGTCTAATATTGCCCTTGAAAGCTAGCCCGTTGCAGTCTTCTCTTCAATAGAAATGAGGTTGTCAACACTGTACACGTCGCAATGAGAGCAGGAAGGAAGACTGAGTCTTTTATGAACACTAGGGTACAATTTATCTCTTAGTCTCTTAGTCCTATAGACCTCAATACATCCTGTACAAAAATAAGAAACTTAGCCTTAGACTCAACCCTGTTCAAAAGAAGGATAGAGCCAGATCCCTCCCCCCAAAATGTGATAATAATATCAATAAGACCTTAATATAACTGGAAAACTGTGCCGTAGAAAAAAATCTCTCAACATGAAGAGAACACCAGTTTCTTTGAGGTCACCTAAGCAGCCGTTATGATGTGAGGTTTCCAAGACAATTTATTATTTAAGTTCAGATCAAGAATGTTAATGTTGTTCACAAGTGAGACGACGAGAGATCTGTTGAAGGAGATAGTAAAGATGGGAGGTGTTTTTGAGAGGGAAATGTGGACAGGTCTGCGGTGAACCAACCTGAAAATCCCATCCAGATCTGCAACAACAGAATTGGATAGTTGAAGTCGAGAGGCAACTCTAGATGAAAAAGAGAGAGCATATTTGAAATGAGTGAAAGAATGGAGAGTTAAATCATCGGCATAAGAATGAACAAAGTTAGAAATGCAGCAGAGAAGATCATTTAGGAAAAGTGAGAATAAAGTTGAAGATAGATCAGAATCTAGAGGAATACCAAATTTAACATAAAGGGAGGATGAGGTCGCTCTATCAATAAGTGGCGATATGAAACAATCTGAGTGAAACTAATCCTCAGTAAGCAAAGAGAAGAAGGAACCCCAAATGAAGAGAGCTTAGAGATATGTGACGCGGGCCATAATCGAAAAAAAGCTTTTGATATGTCAAGCACCACCACACAAGACTCCCTATAATCACTTAGGGCAGAACACCCTACATCAGTGAGATAAGAAAGTATGCCACCCGTTGATCTCGAGCGTCGAAAGCCATACTGGTGATATGAAAGAAGGGAATGAGATTTTAAATCATCCAGGAAATGTTAGTTAAGGAGAGTTTCAAAGATTTTAGATGGAATACAAGCGAGAGCTATGGGGTGATAGTTAGAAGAATTAGAGCGAATACCCATTTTAGGAATTAGTTGAACATATGGGCGTTTCCAGCATTGAGTAAAAATATTAGTATTAAGGCGTAGAGAGAAGGAATGCCATCCTAGACGACAGCCTTCCTGACCTTCAAATATCTCAGTATCTCATGCACGAGTAATCACATGTAAAGACATGGGAAATCTGAGACGAAAAGGAGTGTGATCATGGATGCCAGAATTATCCACGGTGGAATTAGATTGAAAATAGAGTTCTAAGAAATTATTCTTTTCAAAAAGAATGTTAACTACAGATCCGTCAGATTAAATAAGAGGAGGAAAGGTAGGTTTACAGAAGTTATTTGAGATTGTCAGCGTACTTCCTTTTAATGAAAGTACGCTTAGCCTTTTGAACAATATTCCTGCAACGATTACGAGAAAAATTAAAATTAGTAATAGGGATAGAAGAACGAGAGTTGTTCTATGGCCGATAGGCATTGTCTCTCTCTCCTGAATGGCGCGTGAACAGACGCTATTTAACCATAGATTTTGAGGAGAAAAAGGTTTTGTTCAAGATGGGATGAATCCACACATCCCTTCGCCAATCACATCCCCTACCTCTTCAGCTGACTCCGAGGCGTTCTTTAAGACAAAACACTATTCATTCCAACGGTAGCTGGCAAAGTAGCATCATAACGCCCTTCCCCCAAAATTAGCACGATTAAAATGAAAGGAAGTTCGTTTAGAGCAGGATGGAGCTGCTGGAGAGAAAATGTTATACTTAGGAGCTGCATGATTGTTGTCAGTATTACCGAAAGGCGTAAATATTGTATCATTATATCGATGATTAGTGGTGTAGCATCAGTCAAACGTGTTCAAGAAATAGTTAGGAAGATATGGGATATGCATAGGTTTCCTAATCAATTGTTCCAGATAATAATAAGAGAATCAAATATTTAAAAAAAATTTTTGAGTTGTATCGATGTATTATTTATTGTCTTACCAGTTTCTTGAGAGCCACCAGCTACATTCTAGCATTCTTAAATCGCCGGAGCCACTCAAAACACTGGGTTTCGGCATTGGCCCCACGGAGCATATCTCAGACCTGCTGAATATATATATATATATATATATAATATATATATTATATATAGATATATATATATATATATATTAGTTATAAATATTATAATATATTATATAATATAGATAATAATAATATATATATATATTATATAAAATATATATTTATATATATTATATATATATTATATATATATATATATTATAATATATATTATATATATATATATATATATATATATATTATATATATATTGTTCAAGTTATTATTTTCTTGCTATAAATACCAAAATTAAGCTTACAGTCTTTCATGAGATAAGAAAATTTAAAATTCAAATATCAGTAAATGATATGTTCTTGAAAAGTAGTCAAGAAAAGCACAGAGAGAGAGAGAGGAGAGAGAGAGAGGAGAGCAGAATTGAGAGAGGAAAGAGAAGAGAGAGAGGAGAGAGAGGAAAGAGAGGGAGAGAGAGAGAAGAGAAGGATAGAGAGAGAGAGAGAGCAAGTGTTCGAACTCTCTTTCTTTTTTTGTAACCTTGCCATTAGTGTTAGTTAATAGCACATGCCTTGCCAATTGTGTACATTTTACGTCTGAAGCTTTTATTTTTGGTCTCATCGAAAATGCATCAATATTGGAGAGTTCTTACTTTTTACACCTTCTTACATAAAATTCATGCTCAGAACCACTGACACACACACGATGTATAACTATATAATTATATATATTATATATATATATTATATATATATATAATAATATATATATATATATTATAGATATATATATATATTGTATATATATTCTTAATTAAACTAATAGTTTTGTTTTTTTATATTATAGATATTATATATATAGTACTATATTAAATATAAATTATATATATATATATATATAGTATATATATTATATATATCTAATAATATATATATAATATATATATATAGATATTTATAGTATATATATATATATATATAAATATATATATATAGATATATATATAAATATTAATTATATATATATATATATATATATATATAAATATTATAGTAGATATATATGATAGTATAATATATATATCTTATAGGTTATATAATATATATATATATGTATATATATAATATATATGACCCGTATATATGAAGCCAACATGATTTATGTAGTATTTTGACCTACATGCTGGAAGTCTTTTGCAATTTTAATACTCCAAGTCCCACCCACTGAGAGAAAATTGTACAAACAACAAGAAATGATAGCGCATTGGCCAAAATACACCGAAGCTTAATATCAAATTATCCGATAGAAGAATCTGAAGAAGTAAAACCATATTTACAAATTTAATCTGTTCATTACTGCTTGACGCAATATCAACTACTCAGTTTTTTTAATGAATTGGAAATGGTTTAGTAAAATTTGGTTTCTCTCTCTAGAGTTTCTTCGTTTTATTAGGGAGTTTATATTATTAAATAACCGGCGATCTTAAATGGATAAGCTACTTTTTCTAACGGTAACCACACCTCTTTACCTTTCTGTAGAAACTTTTCGCATAAATTTTATGTTTATATATATATATATATATACCATATTAATGGTATATATATATATATAGATGTATAGTAGTATAATAGTATATATATATATATATATAGTAAATATATAATATATTAATATATAATATATATATATTACTATTATTTATATATATATAATATTATAATATAATATACTATATATATAAGTTTATATATAATATTATAGATATATATATAATAGATATATAACTATATATATTACTAATAATTTTAATATACTATATTCGTGAACTAAGTATTACGATATATATTATACTATAATATATATACATATATATGTTACATGTATATATATATAAATATATTATAAATCTCTTAATATATATGGCGAATATAGTAATAGTTAGATATATTATATATAGATAATATATAAATAGTTAATATATATATATATCCATCATCTTGCTCGGATCAATTCATCACCAATCAGTATCATCATCAACCCGTCTCCTCAAGGCTAAAGGTCTCGTAGCATGCACTGAACCGAGAAAGTGTAGACAGATATGACGCAAGTCGAAAGAAAAACCCAGCCTGTATCGCTCCCTTATTAGCGCACTTTTAGTAGAGAAAAATCAGCAAGATTCGGGACCGACATACCCTCACATATGGCATCTCGGCTATGTAGGTTCATCTTGCGCCCAGTGCCAGCAACTATATTCCCTCACCAAAAACCCCGCTATTCACTCCTATTAGGCACATTTCTTCTCGCCTCTGTCAAAACCTCACATAGAATCTTGCTATCAGGCATACCGTTTACTGACTCAATCACTATTTGCTATCGTGATCTCCCAGCCGGTCGATTCCCAGCACAATCATCACATATTACAGCGCTTAGGAACAACGGACTCATCCACCATTCTTATCCACATGCAAACCACCTCACGTACTATTAATTTATGTTCTAAAAGTAAACCTTTCTTCACGCACACAACTCTCTAATACAAATTCTCATTTTTTTTATCATTCTTCTCACACCTAACACGCCCTTAAGATTTGACATCGCTGAACACCATGTGTCTTTGAGATCATATACCTCGTAATTTCTACCCATAGTTCAAAACCGTATACATTAACAAGACTCGTGTAACAAAGCTTAACCTCATGTAAGACCCTAGCTCACTTCAAGACTTAGTTCCCTTTACATCCACTAAGATTTGAATTGCACCTGGCCCACCTTCTGCCAATCACAAATTCCTACTGCCATCCTGCATTCATCCATTCCCTTTTCATCCAGCACTTATATTCTAAATATTTAAACTCAGACACTGTGTTCCAAAGCAGCTCACCAATCGTAACACTTAACTCACATCGGAAGGACATGTCCTCACTCACCAAACCATAACTTTACTCTTATCTTAAATGTTTACGTTCAAAACCATCCTTGTACAACCCTACAAATACTCATCTACCAATAAATCTCAACTCTCTATCAGATTCACCACACAAAAAACCAAATCAATCGCATATAATAGTTAGGGCACCCTTCACTTCTCTCAATGCTCCATTCATTCTGAACACCATACCCTGCCACCCCCACCCGAATTTTTTTCAAAACCACATCCATTTACAAATTGAATAACCAAGGAATAAACATCCTACTCTCATTCGCTATTAATAATTAAAACCAATCACTTCGACCTCCATTTATTCTACACGATGCTTCACTATCGCACACATACTTTCTGATTTCATTCAGAAGCCTACCACCAAATACCATGTATCACTAACACTGCCTAGAGCTTCCCTATTAATTCATCATTACAACTGATTGTAAAATCCATAAGAACATAATACAATTATTTCTTACTGTCTCATTATTTCAATTCCATTGTTTCGCTAAAGATTTAACCACACCATCCTCTACCACTTCTAAACGCACCCTGGTTTTCAGCAATCAGTCCCTTTTTCGACCAAATTACTAGCAAATATCTTCCCTACAACACTCAACAAATTTCCCCTATAATTCCTACAGTTACCCTATATCTCCCTTACCTTTATATAAGAGCACTATTACTGCTCTCCTTAATCCCTCAGCTATACCCTCCAATAAACGCTTTGTTTCACAAAACTTCAAATCCAATCAATCATCACCTCGCCTCCGTCTTTTTACCAGAATTTTTTATTCTCTTTAATACCTTTTTTAAGGATATATATTTTTATGTTTTTTTCAAAGTTTTTTTTTCTTCTATTTTCTCACTCTACCTACCCTCCTCCTTACTAATACCTCATCCCAAACACCTATTCCTCTTGAACATCAAACCCACTACATTCCACACACCTCTTTATTATTGACATTGGTTATGAAGATTTTTAGAAAGTTTCCCTCCTCACAACCCCTCACATCCATTCATAAGGTACAAAAAGACAACCTCTTCGACAATCGAGACTAGGCAGATATCACCCTATACTCCCCATTCTTAGACTCATATTCCGCGCTTGCCTTCCAGAAGAGTGCTTCCTATATTTCCTTGTTAATCCTCCATTCTCTCCTTCCACAAATTGCTCTCATTTATCTCTTTTTTCCTCCTACGTATTGCATCATTTATAGTATTCTTTTTTTCCTCCTCCACATATTAGTAATTCCAAACCCATCACCCCTTTGAAAACATCATCGTTGACTTTTAGCACATTTCCAACACGCTTCTTTTTTACTTTTTTAACCTTCTGATCAATCAAATTATATCTCTCTTCACCACCTCACTCGTCCTACGATTTCCTCTTGCCTATCTACTCTCTCAGACACATCCTACAGAATTATTCTTTTTGCACCCATATTACTAGAAACAAACCACTTCCTATATCACTTAATCCCAAGACGCAACGTCGAGTATATCAACGAATTTTTCTTCATATTCCTGAAATTTACATGCTCAAAACTCTCTCATTTATAATAATTCGCCTACTCTATTTATACATACATTATACATTAGCACGTAGGAACAGGTTCCCCTTATATATGATACGTAATACATATAATATATTCATACTATATAAATCTCAAAAAATTAAACAGTACAATACTAATAGTACATAATAATGATTAAAGCCCCACTATTATATTATAGATACCTCTCACATTACCATTCAAATGTCCATACAGTTATACCCTCTTAATACGTAATCATACATACCCATATCTATATTACCTATATATATATAACACCTCTATAATATATACTCTCCCAACTATAATATCGTTATTATGTTACATATTATTATTAACTATATTACGATTACTATTTTTAAATATAAGATTAATATATAATTATATAGGATATAGTATATATTATATATATTAATATATATAAGTAGATATAATATTATCTATATATATACATATATTCTATTTTATCGAAAATTAGCGGAAATTTTCAATTAAGGTCTAACTTGACAAACCGATGGTATTCTATAAAAAAAAATTTGTGTATATCAGAATACACATCTGATAGTAGTAGTAGTAATCATTTAATTGTATGTATGTATGCATATCAACTATCAGCAGTTAAATAAGTCTAGTGATAGATAAATAATGCTAATGGTATTCAAAAATTAACTACATTCATAGAATATAATCATATGATAAATTATTTCTTCGACAGATATTCATATTGGTTCTTCTCATCATAGTTAGACATGCCTTTTAGCTAGTTCATACTAGAAAATAAAAAAACACTCTATTTTGCAGTCTACTGTATTATCATTTTCAGAAGTGTAGTTTAACTAATTTAAAAATAATAGCTGAACTATATCTCATTCAGACATAGATTCTATGTATCGCAACACACAAATCAATTTACTCACTAGTGAAATTTCTTGAGACAATCGATTATAAGCAAAATAACCATATACATTGCTGAAAGCGTTACTGCCGTCCATTATACTGAGTATCCTACCACTCAGCACGAATATTTGGATTGATCTAAAAATAAATGCTAATCACTATATTAAATTGTTAATTATGAATGTTTATAATTAGTTAATTGTTAATATGTTAATTAAAAATGATAATTGTTAATATGAAGTCAGTATTATAGATCTGAGAACATTAGACGCGAAATTTAAAATAAAATTGATCATATGTATATGTTTGCCGTTTTCTGCAATCAAGATATTTATTTAGGACCTAATGAGGGAAATTTGTTCTACCAATAAATGTTAACCAATTCTAAAGCAACATCCACACGATTATCAATTTCTCGTTGATGATGTTTAACAAGTAATAGAAAACATACATCATTTTCTGTGTAGTAATAGATTGATCCTGATTTTAATTGAAAATTCTCTCCTTAACTATTTTACTTAAGATTATACATTTAAAAATTGTATAAACACATAATAAAGACTATAACTAACTACTAATTTTGTTGCTCCCTCGATTTAAATGACCAAAAAATTAAAATAACATCAGATCCAAAGTCAAGTTCACAACTGATAGCTTTTGGATATCCTTCACGATAAATTGTACTACTATTGAATGTGCAAAAAAGGTACAGGTTGGAATCCGAAACTAACATAGTGAGATACACAAATGTTGATCTATCAAACAATTACAGCCTGGTTATGATATATATCACCTAGCATTACATTTGTGGATTTTCTCAGTATGGCAGTTTTGAATTCACTTTCTATTTTTACTAAATATACGAAAATTTATACTAATTCTCACATATAATCATATTGTGTTGCAATGGTACATTCATCTGCTATGTATCTAGTGCATGCTCTATGACATATCTTCCTTCTCAACAGACCACATGAGAGTGAAACACTTACTCTGCAAATATTATCATATTAAATTAGAATTCTCTTTTCAAGAACAAAGATGTTACTTATAGACTCTTTGCGGAAGATACATCTGGACTGAAATGTTGTAATAGATTCGCCAAGACACTTTCTCCCCAGTCTTATTCGTGCATGTAATTCCTTCTTCACCAGATCATCTAATCGCCGACAAGTAGGAAGATGAAAAGTCACTGTATCCTTTAAGAATATTCCACTCCAAGGGTATAGAACCAGCCATTTCCCTAGCTTATTATAACTAATACATAAAGCTATACATAATAAAGAGGATCTTAATTTAATACACATAATATATTAGCTTTCGTGTAATTGAGAGCTACTTTAATCAGGATATTGATATAGCTATCCACCTATTATATATCATGCAAAATATATATAAATAATATATAATATGTACCTAGTATTATCGTACTCAGTATAGGATAATTTATATTATATTAAACTAATAGATGCTATTATATTTTAATATTATATCAAGGCATACCGAGGATAGGACCCAGGCTGGGGACACACTCGGTCAGATGTCGCCTTGAAGGGAACCCTCGATGGATTATTACACAACTGTTCGTTGAATCAATTTTGGCGGTGTTTGGGGGGTAGCGACATCAGTGCGGCGTTGTTATGTAAAAGCATCGAGCAGATTGTTTCCTCATTATCGACATGCAGGTTTCAGTCCGTAGGAGAGCATAATTCATTTACTTCCACTTCATATTCTATTTAAAGGAATATATAAATATTAGATTAATATATATATATATATATATATAAAATAGTAGTACATCGTAGTATATATATATATAATATATGATACCTATATATATTACATACATATATATATAGGGTAAACTCACGACGTTACGCTGAGAAGCTGCCGGGCCCTGTTAACACCAAACCTGAATGTACCCTACTATCGAAACAGAAGAATTACAAACAATAGGTTATGTGCTTCTATATTTATGGAAAAGCTTCCTATTTCGGCGAACATGAAACAGGACAACTGTACTGAATGGAATATGCACGAGACATTCAGTTACCGATAAGTACATTGTGGAGGGAGGGCACTTGAATGAATGAGATATATATCATGATGATTGATGTGGATGATGACTGATGCATGATAATGATTATGAGTGATGATGATACTTTATTTATTTAGTATGAGCTGTTGTTGCAATAGTACCAGAATTTGAACATCATTAAGCTAACTTATTTTGCTTACATCTTTTGGAATTCACATGGATGAAACGTAAAAACGAAGTCAGTCTTTTTTGCTATTGTATTAGAAATTGACAATAATGAACACTATTTTAAATTTTACGAATAGAATGTTGGAGATTAGTTCAATGGTCCTTTATCTGAGCTCAGAGTATTCAAAGATCTTGACAGATAGAGTTTTTATCTTCTTTAAGCTGTTTCTGAGCTGCTCTTAATAGTGGAGATTTATTTTAAGCTTTTTTCCACTGTGAGTTCCTCCAGTATTTCTAAAATTAGCCAATTCTTTTTTCAGAAATTGATTATTTTATTCGTCAGACTATAAAAAGAGAATCAGAATGATTAAATGTTGTTTAACTATTAAAATAATCCCAATTATCTAGGTAGTGCGAACGCTTACTACCCCCATCGCGATATAAAGCATGACATTGGCCACACTTTTAATGTTTTAGCCTGGAAAAATAAATAAATACCAGATAATACTGGAAGGATACGATTACACGTTTTAAAATTGTTTTAATGATTTTTTTTCGTTTCATCATTGCTTTGTAATCAGAGGTGTTATTAGTATTCTTCAAGCAATTTCTCAGTGAACTTCTCGAGTATGTCGATATCATTTGCCGAATAAAATAAGCCTGCTAGTATTTATATAATTTTATATTATTTATATACAATTATTATAATTATATATATAATAATTATATATATATACTTTATATATATAAATTATTATGATTAAGTATTATAGATAAATACTGGTTAACTTATAATAACCATTACGAACTTCTATCTGTTAATAGTAATAATTTGCATCCATCAATACCCAATATTGTGTCATTACTGCACCAAGATGAAAGATTTAAATTTGAGATATAGATAAGATACTAGCATATTAAGGATGATAGAATATTTATGAGAGGAGAGATTTTATAATACTAATACTGAGTGACTCCCTCTCCTACTACTACTACAGTAAGTAAAATATATTTCAGTCCTTATATTCATCTTCATACATATAGGGCCTACATATATATATCCATTTAGATAATTATATAATATATAATATATTATGATACTTATATTATTTATTAATTTTATTATGATTTCAAAACATTTATTACTAAATATTTCATGTAAATCTATATTCATGACTATGTAATGTATTAATAACAGTATAAATAATCTCAAGTGATTAATATTCATAAACAATCATACTAATCTACCCTTTACTTATACTTCACTGTCCAGGTCATTGAAGTCTATTAGTATCTTTATTGATATAATATAAGAATGTCATTTTTTATCAGTATATATTTAACGTGTTTACTTTATACGTATCACCTTAAGTAGACAGTAATAAATATTCATTAAGAATAAGCAACATATTCAAGACGACCTTGTCCAGTATTGCATCCATTCCTGGCATCGTCATTGACTATACTCTATATTGAACTCTAATGTGATAATATCAAGCGTTATATTTATTCATTTTTACTAAAAAATTTTATAACGTTATCATTATTTCTAATAACACTATTAATAGACTCAATGATGAACTCATATATAATAATATTCTAAAAATACCACTTATCCTGAGACTCACAAATTCCAGTTATCACCCTTCATACTAGGCCATCTGTAAGATACTACTTGCTCTGATTATGAGTTTTACTACGGTCCTATCTTAGGTATGAGTGTATCTATTTAGTAATATAATAGATAGACATAATTGACCATATGATAATTTCAATAGTATTTCGTGAAATAAAATAGGTAAATAATACATAAAATATAATTAATGCTTTGCTATTCCCATCCTCAATTCCCTAACACTCAATACTAATGTAATAATAATAAGCACAGAGTGACATTAATCATCTTGAATTATAGAATAATGTGATATCATACGTGGATATATATTAGCTTAATAATTTACATCATTATATACCTGACGGCCCCGCACCGCGGGGCTTGCGGGGGCGTTATTTACGCCACTGTATATATATATATATGAAAGGAAAAATGCTACTGACTTATAGTTCTAGGAGTAAGTCCTCTTAAAGTATAAACATATATTATTGCAAGCAATTGTTGAAGGCCAGTTTAACAACACTTAAGTACTTAAGTAGCTCGTACTACGTATTCGACGAGTTAGAACGTTGTATTTTTTTTGTGGAAGGCACTCTCCTTGATCACTTTTTTGAGTACCTATCAAACCCTCGTGAAAAGTGCCGGGTTTCCTTACTCCCATCAGGGTACATGCAAAGTCTACAACTCTTGCCCCTTAAATTAATTAATTAGTCTTTAAATTAAAATTAGTAAGAAAAAGACTAATAAAAGATGAAAACTAACCCTTAAAAATTTATAATTTTAATTCCTAATATAAAGAATAATAAAGTAAAATCTTTAAATTTAATTATTTTGATCAATTTCTTTTCTCTTGGAATTACAATCAATTTCAAATCCACATTTATATTAAAGAAACCTTAATATAAAATAAATAGACACGTTACCTCTCAGGGCAAATACATCTCCACTCAGCTACTCCAGGTGTACAAGAACCTCCATTATGACATGCATTTGTAGGACACAGTTTTGATCCACATTCCTCTACTCCTTCACCTTCAGTTGATGTCAACCAGACATCAAATTCTTCTTCATTTACCTTAAGTTAAAATGCAACACTTAAAAGTTAGAACTGCTTTTAAGTTCAACATTTTTATCATCTCTGTTTATATTATAGCAAGCACACCTCAAGTAAAGAAATGCATCCTCTTAACCGAGGAAGAAATCCAGCTTTCACTACTAAAGGCGAAACGTAGCTGGAAGGAAGACCTCCTAGAAAAATCGAACTAAGTTTAACGTCTGAAGAAGCTGATTCTTGCTCGCTGTAAACAGGTATGCTTTCATTGACCTATAAAATTATTTTTAAACCCTTGTAAAATAAATACCTTTATAAATTCTACGATAATAGAAAAGAAATATATTGTCTTATTTGGTTATAAAAGTAGTTTTAAAATTTGTTATTAAAAATGTATATTATACTTGCAATGATGCTCTGCACTTTCCTCTTCCCCAGGGCACGAAGGTAGAATAAGGTGTCCACCATAACCTGAGGAAAAACGAATTTTTATTAAATATACCACCAAGAAATCAATGTCCAGTCAACATACTAACACATTGTACTGCTTTGGAATTACTTTATTAAACTATTTAATATATTATAAATATTATATATATATATATATATAATAAGATGATATTAAATATTATATAAAAAATATATAATAGTATAATAATATTAATATAGATATATAATATATAGATAATATATAATATATATAAGAAATAGTATATATAATATATAATATAATATAATATAATATATATAATATAAATTAATTTATATAATATAATATATATTATAATATATAATTAATATATAAGATATATAATATATAATATAGTATAAAAAATATAATAATATAAATAATAAATATATTATATATTATATAATTTTATGTATATAATATATATATCCTAATTTAATTTATAATAACAATAACTATTAATAATAATATTTAGTAATAATATTTATATATTATAAGAATATATTATAATATATATATTAAGTATAATATATATAAAATATATATACATATATTAAATTATATATAATATATAGTATACATAATATAATATATTAATATAATATATATAACTTAATATATATTAATATATATATATATAAAGATATATATAATATATAATATATATATATATAATAATAATATATTATAATATATAGATATAAAAGAGTTATTATAATTAAAAAGAATAAGAGTAGAGAAGAGAGATTATATAATAGTAAGACGAGGAGGAGATTACCCAAATAATGTCACGATGACAGATCTAATTATAAATAAAATTACTATATATATATTCAAGTAGTTATGTAGTAAGTACTTAGTAGGATTGTGAGTTTATTACATTTTGACTTCACATTTGTTTTGTGAGGATATATAGAATTAATTAAATAATAAATTTAACTAATATAAATAAAATTCTAATCAAAGTATTAAAATAAATATTTATGATATGATGTAAATAAATATTGTCATGAAAAATGGATAATAAAGGAAAGACAATTAATCCATCTTCTGTTTAAGACTGGGACAGGCCCCAGTTATCATCACCTACATACCATAATAATTTATAAAATAAATAGTGACATATAAAACTTCGGAATATTATTTATCAGCGTAATTTTGAACTTTTATATAATAAAATACTAACACTCAAATAAATGTAATGATATACTATATTTTATTATTGTTCAATCATATTTTATCTAATAATAAATACTTGATATTATCCTAGATAATATTTATATACATCATAGTTATACATCATAGTTATATAGTTATCATATGTCTTTTTCATAATATATTTTTCAATTATTCTTTTAATTTCAATATTTTATAATAAATATCAGTTTCTGCAAATACTGAAAATTCATAAAATTCGGACATAAACTTCCAGAATTTTTTACCAAATGACTTCAAACTTGAAATATGCATAAATAGATCCATATCTAAAAAAGTACAGAAGTACTTTTCGATATTTTTGAGTTTTGTGCTCAGGCAAAGTACAACAATTTCCAAACTCCATTTTTTTTTTTTATGAATTTTTTTGAAAATGAAAATTGCGATATATTTTTTTGTTCTCTGGTGAAGTGGATCAAATTTTCAGGGCACATATGTAGTCGGGAAAGATGAAGATCTTGGTCACATTAGAATATGAAATACACAAAAAGTTTATTTTGAGAAAAAATAATTTTGAAAATTAGAGTTTTTCTGAAAAACGTTGGGAGCCATGAACAAATCAAAAACTAATTCATATACAAAAGATAAATACATTAATACTAAGTAAAAAAATGATGCACCCTCACGCTAATATAACGAATAACATAAAGCCCCTGAAAATTTCATCCCACTTATACGACCAAGAAAAAAAAAATAAATTATATCGTCTTAACTCAAAAATTCATAAATATAATAAAATAAAAAATGGCTAATTATATATATTAATATATTTATAAAGTGGATGGTTGAACAAGGGATTGTCAGCTGAGCACAAAAACTCAGTTATAAAAATCTCGATAAATATAAGTACTATTATAACTTATTAAACTTTTTTAGATATAAATGATAAAACCTAATCATTAAAAAGCAAATTTCAAGATTTAAGAGTTACATTTGTAAAAAATGTCTGAAAAGTATAGCCTCCAAATAAAAAGTCAGAAATACAATGTAATTTTCTATTGAAATTAATTGAAAATTGAAAATATAAATTTGGAAAATTATGACTTACAGAAGCACAGAATTAATAAATATAAAACACCGGAAATCAACGTATTAGAGGGCAAAAAAAAAAAGACTACATTTTGGGTTTATAATAGATATTTCATTATGCATCGTCTCCCGTAAAAAATATCTTCACAATTACTTTAATGTACTCATTTTTTATAATATAGTGAGGTGTGGTGAAAATGGGCCAGCCCCATGCCCTAAATAAATTGAAATAACTTCCCTTAAAATAAGTATTAGTCGTAAGATAAAATCCTGGGAGGATTGTAGACATTGCTAGAAATCATATTTACTCTAGAGTCTCTTAAAAAAGTGTTGTAAGATCTTATCTTGAAGAAATACAACAGATGTACATTACAGAAAGAGTAATAAGAAATTAAAATAGAAATTAATTTATCTATATTTATTCATATAGTAAATACAAAAGCATTATCTTAGTCGTACATCTTTAGCGAAATTAGATACCTCCGTTTTCTCCATAATGATATAAGGAATTAAGAGTTAATATACCAGATTATCCAAACCCCTTTGTAATGTGTAACAATATTCTATATCCAAAAATAGCATAAAAACAAGCTACTATATTAACATTTTACTAGAGAAAAACTTATATTCTACTAGATTCTATAATGGAAAATATAAACCGGCAAATAGCTGCATACTTTTAAAACACAAATTGATAACCGATGCTCCTATCATAAATTTAAAATATTACCTTCCATAAAACTAATTTAATAAATTCTATATCAAATTAATAATACATATATATTTAGATCCTTTTGTTGATAGTAGTAATATAAATGATAAAAAATAATAATATAGTATATTTATATATAATAAGATATATATATATATTAATATATTATATATATATATTATTATATAATATATATTTAAGAATAATATATATATATAAGTATAGTATAATATAATATAATATTAATATATATAGATATACTATATAATATTATATATAATATATATATAGTATATCATACAATGGCGTAGGCATAAGTATAATCAATATTAGGCTAGGGAAGGTATTGCAGTATATATAATATATATTTTAGAATAAATAAACTATAAAATATATATAATATAACTTATATAATATATATTATATTATAATATATTATATAGTATTTATAAATATATATATATATATAATATATATATAAATTATTAATATATATATATAAATATATTATATTAAAAATGTTATAAAAATTAATATGTTTATGTAGGAGAAGAAATATATTATATATTATATATATATATATATATAATAAAATTATAGTATATATATATATATTATATATATATAATTATAATTTCATTTTATTAATGAGATATATATATATTATATATTATATAATATACTAATATATAATATATTAATATATATATATAAATTATATAAAATAAATATAATATATAATATATATAATATATATAGTTAATAGATAATATAATATATATAATATATTTAATTATATATATATCTAATATATTATATTATATTATATATATAATATATAATTAATATATAATTATAATTAATAATATTATATAATAAACATTTATTATATTTATATTATATATATAAATAATATATATATATATTAATATTATATATATTAATAATAATATATATTATTAAATATATTATATTTATATATAATATTATAATAATATACATATTAAAATATATTAATATATATATATATATAATAATTATATATATATTATATATATATACTATATAATATAATAATATATAATATATAATAATATATATATATAAAATATATATATTATATATATATATATATATATATATATATATATATATATATATAATATATATTAGATATTAATATAAATAATAATATATATAATATATATAAATATAATTGAAGCAGCTTTTATCTAACCGCCTAAAAAATACAATAATATTGAACATAGTTACTGAAAGAAGATTTCCATAGACGGAGTATAATATGCATATAAATAATATGTCAAATAAAGAAGCTATGGCATGCATTAAATAGTCAAAATAACCACAGCTTAAGTTAGATTGACTTCAAGTCCAATAAAAATAGGCCTAATACCATTTAACTGCCTCCCATAAGCTATGTTGTTAGTTAAAAACATAAATAAAAAATAATTAAGGCGTTATATAATATATATATATACGTTAGTAATTTTGTTTATATTAATCATACAAATATAAAAAAGACAACCTAAATAAAAATCAGTCGTTACTGGCAATTAACATATATAATGGAAATCAGTTATTGTTATATTCGCCCAAGATTTTAGGGTGAGTAGCAAATGTCACCCCCCTAATGCCAGCCTCTCAACTGCCTACGCCCATTAGTAATATAAATATTACAATATATAATATATATATAATATATATGATATAATAATAATATATAATTATATCGATTAATAATAGATTAATAATATAAGTATAATACATATTTAATATATAATTATTATAATATATAATAAAAATATTAATATATTATAATATATATAATAAATATTATAAGATAATTATATATATAATATTATATGATTATTAATATAGACTATAATATATATATATATCTTGCCTACCCATGTAAAAACATCTATCGTTAAAGCGATATTACGATAATTAATTAATATTATATTAATATATATATAATATATAGTAATATATAATATATTATGATATTATATATATATATTATATAAAATAGATACATATATAGTATAATAATATTTTAATATAATTAAATAATTATAATATATATTATATAAAATAATATATATAATATATATTATTAATAATATAATAAAATATATATATATATATATATAAATATATATATAAGATATATATATAGTATATATAAGAATTATTAATTTATAATTACCAATATTATCTCAACTGTAAGACTTTATAAAATTCAGAGTGTATGGATATAAGTTATACTGCAGCCAGTAAAGTGGAGGTAATATATGAAATAAATAAATATATAGACGGAATACAGAGGAGACAGATAAGAGAGAGATATGAGAGAAGAAAGGATTAGTCAGAGCGATTATATGAAGATGAAATGAATGATTGAATCTGTAATATTCTAATTTTTCCTTTTAAATTATATGAATAATATTTATAATTAAGCACCAACGTTTATCGTTCATAATAGAGAAACACAAGATTATCTGATACATATTGTATGTATGAAATTTTCAAAGAAAAAAGAAAAATCTTGATTTGCTTTAGAAAAATAAATTGTAAAAATTATTTAATTACTTAATTTATTCAAGATGTATTTACGTATATAGTATATATAAATATTATATTACATTTAAATAAAAAACTATGTCTATATGTTTCATTGAATCATTATTAAAATATTTTGTATCATATACAGATTATTTATTTATAATATATTAATATTAACAAAGGTGACTACAATGTAAATAATAATAATTATTATTTTATATATATAACATTATATAACTTTATATTATCCAGTATTATACTGAATCTAAATATATTTAATTATAATTAAACTTTAAGAAATTTGAAGAAATTTTAAAATTAAAAAAAGAAAAGGAATTAATTAATTAAATAATAATGTATTAAAGTATATTTTACTAAATAATATAATAAATTATCATAAAAGTTTATGAAATTTTTATGTGAATTTTAATGAATTTCACAATTAAAAAGGTATTGAAATAAAATTATTGAATTGTTTAAAAGTCTCGAATTTCAAAAATATTTTTTGGAGAAAATATTGAATCAATTTTAATTGCAGTAAAAAAATTTAATATTAAAAAAAAAAAGATAAATATTTTATTTCTTACTCTTTGGAAATAGTAAATTTATATTTAAAAATATTAAAATTAATATTTTTTTAAATATATATATATATATATATATATATAATTGTAATAATATTTTAATATATATGTTATATAATATATTTATTATACAGATATAATAATATAAATAAAACCTATATAAATACGTATAAATAATATTAAATATAATATAATATAATATTTATGTATTATATATATATATAATATATATATATATATATATATATATATATATATATAATATATATATAAATAAATACCTATATATAATAATTATATATATATATAAATATATATATATATAATAATATAATAATATTATTATAATATATATACTAAATATATATAATATTATACTATAATATATGTATATATATAGTATAATAATATATATATATATATTATATAATATATATAATATATAATATATATATATATATATATATAATATATATAAATATAATATATAGTATATATATACTACTTATATAGATATATCTATATATATAAATATAATAATATATATATAATATTATATATAATATATAAATTATATAATTATATATATAATATTAAATTAATATATATATTATATAATATATAGTAATATAATATATATATATATATTTATATTATATTGTATATAATAGTATAATATTATATATATAATTATAGATATATAATAATATATATAATATATAATATATATATAATATATATATAATATATTATATATAATAATATAATTAATTTTTGCTAAATAAATAGATATAATATATATATATATAATATTTCTCTATATATAATAAAAATACTCAAAATATTCTGAAGAGTAAATGTATTTACTAATGGATTTTAACAAAATAATATAATAATATATATATATATATATATATAATAGATATATTATAATATATATATATTATAATATATATTAATATATAGTATATATATATATATATAAATATAATAATATTATATATATATATATATATAATATATAATATAATATATATATATAATATATATATATATAGATATATAATAAAGTAATAT